>JARUPV020000258.1:0-26000 GCA_030347415.2 Decapterus maruadsi | reverse complement strand
AAGGTGTGGAACGGACCTTAGCTCTTCTACGATCCAGGTGTTACTGGCCAGGTATGTCAGCAGAGGTTGCAAAATGGTGCCAAACCTGTGAGCGGTGTCAGGTTGCCAAGGACAACCGCCCTGCTGCCCGGAACCCCATGGGACACCTTCTAGCATCAAAACCAAATGAGATTCTGGCCATCGATTACACCCTGCTAGAGCCAGCCCGAAATGGCATGGAAAATGTCCTGGTGATGACCGACGTCTTCAGCAAGTACACGCTCGCCATCCCCACCCGTGATCAACATGCTTCTACTGTGGCCCGTGTTTTGGTGGTGGAGTGGTTTTCAAAGTTTGGAGTCCCGGCAAGGATACACTCGGACCAGGGACGCAACTTCGAGAGCACACTGATCCAGCAACTTTGCAGTCTCTACGGCATTCAAAAGTCTCGCACCACCCCATACCACCCAGCAGGTAATGGTCAGTGTGAAAGATTCAATCGGACCCTCCATAACCTGCTGCGCACACTGCCTCCATCCCGAAAACGAGACTGGACCTCCTGCCTCCCTCAAATCCTCTACTCTTACAACACCACCCCCATCAGACCACTGGTGAGTCCCCATTCTTTTTAATGTTTGGCCAGGAGCCTAGACTCCCCATTGATTTTCTGCTGGCCAGAGTTCAGGACCCCGTCAGTGGAGGTGTTCACGAATGGATACAGGAACATCAGGCACGATTGCAGATTGCTTTTGATGGTGCGAGAGAACGATTGAAGAATGCTGCCGAGTATAGAAAGACAGTTCATGATCAACGCCTTCGAGGAGAACCACTCAAAGAAGGTCAGTTGGTTTTTGTGCGTGATTTCAGCGCCAGAGGGCGTCACAAGATGCAAGACCTCTGGGGCTCCACTGTGTATTCTGTCCTCAGAGCACCTAAGGAAGGCGGAGCTGTTTACACCATAGCCCCAAAGGATGATCCGTCTAAAATCAAGCATGTTCACCGTACCTCGTTGAAGGCAGTGATTGGAGCAGAGTCCCCTGTCCATGTGGTAGCCCACCGTCCACCTCCACGTGACAGACAGGCATCTGAGTCCTCCTGTGAAGGAGATCTGGTCCTCCTAATCCCCGATGCTGCTCCCCTCTCCACCTTGCCAGCTACCAGGGCTGTAGCAGACACTCAAGCCGCCTCTCAGGTGCCACATCGCCCAGCCGGCCTGGTACCCACTGAGCCAGGTCCTTCCAGGCCCCCTCTGATGGCCCCTGCTCAACCATCTGCACCTCTGGTTATTCCATCTACCAGCTCCTCTGATACCAGCACTATGGCACCACGGCGGTCTGCACGCTCAACAGCTGGCCAGCATTCCAACGTCCACCGTGTCCCAAGGCCAGTGGGGGATTTGGCATTGGGTGCTGCAAACTCTCAAGGTTCTGTATCACACGCCGTCACTGCACTGTTTAGACCTTGGAGTTAGTTGTAGTTGTTTTTGTTTTGTTTATCATCGGGACGATGATTCAAAAAGGGGGGGTAGATTGTAGTGGGATGAGCTTTTTCAGCTTTAGTCCCATGTGGTCGCGCCGCTTTAATTTGAACCCAGTGTATATAAGGGGGAGGGACGGTTAGTGCTGCCTCTCTGCCAGCTGGTCCGCGCTTCCCTTTCCGGGTTACCTGTCTAGGTGCTGCAGACGCTCTGCACGCCTCGTTCTCCTCCGGTTGCGCAATAACTCCGACAGCACAGACTCCAAATGTCTCTGGCTCGTTCTGGTACTCAAACTGCATCACACTAAAAGGTATGTCGTGTTGGCCCCCCTAACCACCATTATTGATAGCATACAGTTTCTAACTTTTACCTCGCCCTCTCTCTAACCACGCTCACAGCATCGACGCTGGCTGCACGCAAAATGTTTGTTTTCCTCTCTTCCGTTCCTCCCGGTGTTTGTTCTACGCCACGCTAACGGGGTAGGTAATGTTTATGTTCGCCCCGTCAACATCACAGTCATTCAGATTTTAATTAATTAAACTCACTTACAGATAGGCCGTGGGTCTCGGCGCTGAGCCGGCAGAAGCCACGCCGCTTTGTACCCAGGACCGCTGCTGCTTTGTTGGGGGTTCAGTGTACACATCTAAGTGTGTTCCCGTCTACTGATGAAGAATTAGAAGACTATTCTAGAGCTGCCTATGCGCTGCTCAGGTTTATTATTTTTCTTTATTTTGCATTTATGTTGACATTTTCTTTTTCTTTCACCAGTTAAAGTTTCTTTTGTTTTGCTCCTGATTTAGAAATTCCTGGTTTTGGGTTTATGATATTTTGATTTGTGTTGATTTATTTATTTTTTTCTTTTGGTCTCCTGTTTACCCCCTTTAGTTCTAGTTCTATTGTTTGCTTGTGTTAACCTGAGCGTGCCCAAGTCTCCACGGGTAGCCTCCGTTTTAGTACCCTTAAGAGAGGGCTAGTAAGTGGGGTTATTTGTCTGATTTCTGTTTCTATATTAATTTGCTTTGTTATAGTTTGAGTATTGTCGAGTTTGCTTTAATTGTTTATTTTCTTGAATCATTGGTTTCTTTTGGTTTCATGCCCCGCTAATTGTCCCTCTCTTTTGTTTACCTCCAGGTGCTGTGGGCCTCACTGGTGACCTACCCCCCCCTAGTTTGGTGATGGTGTCCCTGTGTGTGTAGTGCCCTTCCACCCTTTTTTTTGGCTTTGCCCTTGTGTGTGTTTGAGTGTGTTTTACCTGTGGATTGTGGTACCGTTTTAGTTGACACCCTCACCTCCCTTGCACTCACCCTAACCATAGCGGCCCCAGCCCTGGAAGGAGCCCAGTTCTTTTCTTGTTATTAATTAAAAAGAAGATTCAATTTTAGGGTAAAAAAAAATCCCATTGTTTTACTATTTATAAAAAATAAACATTTGTATATCTTTCTATTTGGAAACACGTCTCTTGCCTTTTCAGTATAACGAACTTGTGTTGCCTTTGGTTTAGTTATTTAGTTCTATTTGTTATTTCCTTATTTTTCTTTTCCCCGGGTTAAACCCTGGGGTGGCGTTGTTGGTTCTGGTTTTCTTATTTATTTTGTTTAACTACAAAAAGTATTTTTCTGAGTCGAATCAGCATGTTTCCAAGCTTTTCTGTGTGTTCCAAGCCATGTTTTTAAAAATATGCGTTTCTCGGCGAGAAAAGCGCATTTTCGCAAATGCTGTCGGGGAGGGTTCAAAGAGTGGGCTTTTGCTGGAATAAAGGTAAAAATTTGAATAAATATATTTTTCCAAGTCGAATTAGCATGTTTCCAAGCTTTTCTGTGTGTTCAAAGCCATGTTTTTAAAAATATGCGTTTCTCGGCGAGAAAAGCGCATTTTCGCAAATGCTGTCGGGGAGGGTTCAAAGAGTTGGCTTTTGCTGGAATAAAGGTAAAAATTTGAATAAATATATTTTTCCAAGTCGAATTAGCATGTTTCCAAGCTTTTCTGTGTGTTCCAATCCATGTTTTTAAAAATATGCGTTTCTCGGCGAAAAAAGCGGGTTTTCGCAAATGCTTTCGGGAAGGGTGCAAAGAGTGGGCTTTTGGTGGGATTAAGTTACAATTGGACCAATTATATTTTTCTAAATCGAATCAGCATGTTTCCAAGCTTTTCTGTGTGTTCCAAGTCTTATTTTTAAAAATATGCGTTTCTCGGCGAAAAAAGCGCATTTTCGCAAATGCTGTCGGGGAGGGTGCAAAGAGTGGGCTTTTGCTGGGATTAAGTTACAATTGGACCAAATGTATTTTTCTAAGTCGAATCAGCATGTTTCCAAGCTTTTCTGTGTGTTCAAAGCCATGTTTTTAAAAATATGCGTTTCTCGGCGAGAAAAGCGCATTTTCGCAAATGCTGTCGGGGAGGGTTCAAAGAGTGGGCTTTTGCTGGAATAAAGGTAAAATTTGAATAAATATATTTTTCCAAGTCGAATTAGCATGTTTCCTAGCTTTTCTGTGTGTTCCAATCCATGTTTTTAAAAATATGCGTTTCTCTGCGAAAAAAGCGCATTTTCGCAAATGCTGTCGGGAAGGGTGCAAAGAGTGGGCTTTTGCTGGGATTAAGTTACAATTGGACCAATTATATTTTTAAATCGAATCAGCATGTTTGCTTTTCTGTGTGTTCCAAGCCATGTTTTTAAAAATATGCGTTTCTCGGGCGAAAGTTTCGCATTTTCGCAAATGCTGTCGGGAAGGGTGCAAAGAGGGCTTTTGCTGGGATTAAGTTACAATTGGACCAAATATATTTTTCTGAGTCGAATCAGCATGTTTCCAAGCTTTTCTGTGTGTTCCAAGCCATGTTTTTAAAATATGTTTCTCGATGAGAAAAGCGCATTTTCGCAAATGCTGTCGGGGAGGGTTCAAAGAGTGGGCTTTTGCTGGAATAAAGGTAAAAATTTGAATAAATATATTTTTCCAAGTCGAATTAGCATGTGTCCAAGCTTTTCTGTGTGTTCAAAGCCATGTTTTTAAAAATATGCGTTTCTCGGCGAGAAAAGCGCATTTTCGCAAATGCTGTCGGGGAGGGTTCAAAGAGTTGGCTTTTGCTGGAATAAAGGTAAAAATTTGAATAAATATATTTTTCCAAGTCGAATTAGCATGTTTCCAAGCTTTTCTGTGTGTTCCAATCCATGTTTTTAAAAATATGCGTTTCTCGAAAAAGCGCATTTTCGCAAATGCTGTCGGGAAGGGTGCAAAGAGTGGGCTTTTGCTGGGATTAAGTTACAATTGGACCAATTATATTTTTCAAATCGGAATCAGCATGTTTCCAAGCTTTTCTGTGTGTTCCAAGACTTATTTTTAAAAATATGCTTCTCGGGCTTATAAAAGCGCATTTTCGCAAATGCTGTTTGAGAGGGTGCAAAGAGTGGGCTTTTGGTGTGATTAAGTTACAATTGGACCAATTATATTTTTCAAATCGAATCAGCATGTTTCCAAGCTTTTCTGTGTACCAAGTCTTATTTTTAAAAATATGCGTTTCTCGATTAAAAAAGCGTATTTTCGCAAATGCTGTCGGAGGGTAAAGAGTGGGCTTTTGCTGGGATTAAGTTACAATTGGACCAAATGTATTTTTCTAAGTCGACCAGCATGTTTCCAAGCTTTTCTGTGTTTCAAAGCCATGTTTTTAAAAATATGCGTTTCCTCGGCGAGAAAAGCGCATTTTCGCAAATGCTGTCGGGGAGGGTTCAAAGAGTGGTTTTTGCTGAATAAAAGTAAATTTGAATTAATATATTTTTCCAAGTCTAATTAGCATGTTTCCAAGCTTTTCTGTGTGTTCCAAGCCATGTTTTAAAAATATGCGTTTCTCGGCGAGAAAAGCGCATTTTCGCAAATGCTGTCGGGGAGGGTGCAAAGAGTGGGCTTTTGCTGGGATTAAGGTACAATTGGACCAAATATATTTGTCTAAGTCGAATAAGCATGTTTCCAAGGTTTTCTGTGTGTTCCAAAGCCATGTTTTTAAAAATATGCGTTTCTCGGCGAGAAAAGCGCATTTTCGCAAATGCTGTCGGGGAGGGTTCAAAGAGTGGGCTTTTGCTGGGATAAAGGTAAAATTTGAATAAATATATTTTTCCAAGTCGAATTAGCATGTTTCCAAGCTTTTCTGTGTGTTCCAAGCCATGTTTTTAAAAATATGCGTTTCTCGGCGAGAAAAGCGCATTTTCGCAAATGCTGTCGGGGAGGGTTCAAAGAGTGGGCTTTTGCTGGGATAAAGGTAAAATTTGAATAAATATATTTTTCCAAGTCGAATTAGCATGTTTCCAAGCTTTTCTGTGTGTTCCAAGCCATGTTTTTAAAAATATGCGTTTCTCGGCGAAATAAGCGCATTTTCGCAAATGCTGTCGGGAAGGGTGCAAAGAGTGGGCTTTTGCTGGGATTAAGTTACAATTGGACCAAATATATTTTTCTAAGTCGAATCAGCATGTTTCCAAGCTTTTCTGTGTGTTCCAAGCCATGTTTTTAAAAATATGCGTTTCTCGGCGAGAAAAGCGCATTTTCGCAAATGCTGTCGGGGAGGGTGCAAAGAGTGGGCTTTTGCTGGGATTAAGTTACAATTGGACCAAATATATTTTTCTAAGTCGAATCAGCATGTTTCCAAGCTTTTCTGTGTGTTCAAAGCCATGTTTTTAAAAATATGCGTTTCTCGGCGAGAAAAGCGCATTTTCGCAAATGCTGTCGGGAAGGGTGCAAAGAGTGGGCTTTTGCTGGGATTAAGTTACAATTGGACCAAATATATTTTTCCAAGTCGAATCAGCATGTTTCCAAGCTTTTCTGTGTGTTCCAAGCCATGTTTTTAAAAATATGCGTTTCTCGGCGAGAAAAGCGCATTTTCGCAAATGCTGTCGGGGAGGGTTCAAAGAGTGGGCTTTTGCTGGGATTAAGTAACAATTTGAATAAATATATTTTTCCAAGTCGAATCAGCATGTTTCCAAGCTTTTCTGTGTGTTCCAAGCCATGTTTTTAAAAATATGCGTTTCTCGGCGAGAAAAGCGCATTTTCGCAAATGCTGTCGGGAAGGGTGCAAAGAGTGGGCTTTTGCTGGGATTAAGTTACAATTGGACCAAATATATTTTTCCAAGTCGAATCAGCATGTTTCCAAGCTTTTCTGTGTGTTCCAAGCCATGTTTTTAAAAATATGCGTTTCTCGGCGAGAAAAGCGCATTTTCGCAAATGCTGTCGGGAAGGGTGCAAAGAGTGGGCTTTTGCTGGGATTAAGTTACAATTGGACCAAATATATTTTTCTAAGTCGAATCAGCATGTTTCCAAGCTTTTCTGTGTGTTCCAAGCCATGTTTTTAAAAATATGCGTTTCTCGGCGAGAAAAGCGCATTTTCGCAAATGCTGTCGGGGAGGGTGCAAAGAGTGGGCTTTTGCTGGGATTAAGTTACAATTGGACCAAATATATTTTTCCAAGTCGAATCAGCATGTTTCCAAGCTTTTCTGTGTGTTCCAAGCCATGTTTTTAAAAATATGCGTTTCTCGGCGAGAAAAGCGCATTTTCGCAAATGCTGTCGGGGAGGGTGCAAAGAGTGGGCTTTTGCTGGGATTAAGTTACAATTGGACCAAATATATTTTTCTAAGTCGAATCAGCATGTTTCCAAGCTTTTCTGTGTGTTCCAAAGCCATGTTTTTAAAAATATGCGTTTCTCGGCGAGAAAAGCGCATTTTCGCAAATGCTGTCGGGGAGGGTTCAAAGAGTGGGCTTTTGCTGGGATAAAGGTAAAATTTGAATAAATATATTTTTCCAAGTCGAATCAGCATGTTTCCAAGCTTTTCTGTGTGTTCCAAGCCATGTTTTTAAAAATATGCGTTTCTCGGCGAGAAAAGCGCATTTTCGCAAATGCTGTCGGGGAGGGTTCAAAGAGTGGGCTTTTGCTGGTATAAAGGTAAAATTTGAATAAATATATTTTTCCAAGTCGAATCAGCATGTTTCCAAGCTTTTCTGTGTGTTCCAAGCCATGTTTTTAAAAATATGCGTTTCTCGGCGAGAAAAGCGCATTTTCGCAAATGCTGTCGGGAAGGGTGCAAAGAGTGTGCTTTTGCTGGGATTAAGTTACAATTGGACCAAATATATTTTTCCAAGTCGAATCAGCATGTTTCCAAGCTTTTCTGTGTGTTCCAAGCCATGTTTTTAAAAATATGCGTTTCTCGGCGAGAAAAGCGCATTTTCGCAAATGCTGTCGGGGAGGGTGCAAAGAGTGGGCTTTTGCTGGGATTAAGTTACAATTGGACCAAATATATTTTTCTAAGTCGAATCAGCATGTTTCCAAGCTTTTCTGTGTGTTCCAAGCCATGTTTTTAAAAATATGCGTTTCTCGGCGAGAAAAGCGCATTTTCGCAAATGCTGTCGGGAAGGGTGCAAAGAGTGGGCTTTTGCTGGGATTAAGTTACAATTGGACCAAATATATTTTTCCAAGTCGAATCAGCATGTTTCCAAGCTTTTCTGTGTGTTCCAAGCCATGTTTTTAAAAATATGCGTTTCTCGGCGAGAAAAGCGCATTTTCGCAAATGCTGTCGGGGAGGGTTCAAAGAGTGGGCTTTTGCTGGGATAAAGGTAAAATTTGACCAAATATATTTTTCCAAGTCGAATCAGCATGTTTCCAAGCTTTTCTGTGTGTTCCAAGCCATGTTTTTAAAAATATGCGTTTCTCGGCGAAAAAAGCGCATTTTCGCAAATGCTGTCGGGAAGGGTGCAAAGAGTGGGCTTTTGCTGGGATTAAGTTACAATTGGACCAAATATATTTTTCCAAGTCGAATCAGCATGTTTCCAAGCTTTTCTGTGTGTTCCAAGCCATGTTTTTAAAAATATGCGTTTCTCGGCGAGAAAAGCGCATTTTCGCAAATGCTGTCGGGAAGGGTGCAAAGAGTGGGCTTTTGCTGGGATTAAGTTACAATTGGACCAAATATATTTTTCTAAGTCGAATCAGCATGTTTCCAAGCTTTTCTGTGTGTTCCAAGCCATGTTTTTAAAAATATGCGTTTCTCGGCGAGAAAAGCGCATTTTCGCAAATGCTGTCGGGGAGGGTGCAAAGAGTGGGCTTTTGCTGGGATTAAGTTACAATTGGACCAAATATATTTTTCTAAGTCGAATCAGCATGTTTCCAAGCTTTTCTGTGTGTTCCAAAGCCATGTTTTTAAAAATATGCGTTTCTCGGCGAGAAAAGCGCATTTTCGCAAATGCTGTCGGGGAGGGTTCAAAGAGTGGGCTTTTGCTGGGATAAAGGTAAAATTTGAATAAATATATTTTTCCAAGTCGAATCAGCATGTTTCCAAGCTTTTCTGTGTGTTCCAAGCCATGTTTTTAAAAATATGCGTTTCTCGGCGAAAAGCGCGCATTTTCGCAAATGCTGTCGGGAAGGGTGCAAAGAGTGGGCTTTTGCTGGGATTAAGTTACAATTGGACCAAATATATTTTTCTAAGTCGAATCAGCATGTTTCCAAGCTTTTCTGTGTGTTCCAAGCCATGTTTTTAAAAATATGCGTTTCTCGGCGAGAAAAGCGCATTTTCGCAAATGCTGTCGGGAAGGGTGCAAAGAGTGGGCTTTTGCTGGGATTAAGTTACAATTGGACCAAATATATTTTTCCAAGTCGAATCAGCATGTTTCCAAGCTTTTCTGTGTGTTCCAAAGCCATGTTTTTAAAAATATGCGTTTCTCGGCGAGAAAAGCGCATTTTCGCAAATGCTGTCGGGGAGGGTTCAAAGAGTGGGCTTTTGCTGGGATAAAGGTAAAATTTGAATAAATATATTTTTCCAAGTCGAATCAGCATGTTTCCAAGCTTTTCTGTGTGTTCCAAGCCATGTTTTTAAAAATATGCGTTTCTCGGCGAGAAAAGCGCATTTTCGCAAATGCTGTCGGGGAAGGGTGCAAAGAGTGGGCTTTTGCTGGGATTAAGTTACAATTGGACCAAATATATTTTTCTAAGTCGAATCAGCATGTTTCCAAGCTTTTCTGTGTGTTCCAAGCCATGTTTTTAAAAATATGCGTTTCTCGGCGAGAAAAGCGCATTTTCGCAAATGCTGTCGGGGAGGGTGCAAAGAGTGGGCTTTTGCTGGGATTAAGTTACAATTGGACCAAATATATTTTTCTAAGTCGAATCAGCATGTTTCCAAGCTTTTCTGTGTGTTCCAAGCCATGTTTTTAAAAATATGCGTTTCTCGGCGAGAAAAGCGCATTTTCGCAAATGCTGTCGGGGAGGGTTCAAAGAGTGGGCTTTTGCTGGGATTAAGTTACAATTGGACCAAATATATTTTTCCAAGTCGAATCAGCATGTTTCCAAGCTTTTCTGTGTGTTCCAAGCCATGTTTTTAAAAATATGCGTTTCTCGGCGAGAAAAGCGCATTTTCGCAAATGCTGTCGGGAAGGGTGCAAAGAGTGGGCTTTTGCTGGGATTAAGTTACAATTGGACCAAATATATTTTTCTAAGTCGAATCAGCATGTTTCCAAGCTTTTCTGTGTGTTCCAAGCCATGTTTTTAAAAATATGCGTTTCTCGGCGAGAAAAGCGCATTTTCGCAAATGCTGTCGGGGAGGGTGCAAAGAGTGGGCTTTTGCTGGGATTAAGTTACAATTGGACCAAATATATTTTTCTAAGTCGAATCAGCATGTTTCCAAGCTTTTCTGTGTGTTCCAAGCCATGTTTTTAAAAATATGCGTTTCTCGGCGAGAAAAGCGCATTTTCGCAAATGCTGTCGGGGAGGGTTCAAAGAGTGGGCTTTTGCTGGGATAAAGGTAAAATTTGAATAAATATATTTTTCCAAGTCGAATTAGCATGTTTCCAAGCTTTTCTGTGTGTTCCAAGCCATGTTTTTAAAAATATGCGTTTCTCGGCGAGAAAGCGCATTTTCGCAAATGCTGTCGGGAAGGGTGCAAAGAGTGGGCTTTTGCTGGGATTAAGTTACAATTGGACCAAATATATTTTTCTAAATCGAATCAGCATGTTTCCAAGCTTTTCTGTGTGTTCCAAGCCATGTTTTTAAAAATATGCGTTTCTCGGCGAGAAAAGCGCATTTTCGCAAATGCTGTCGGGGAGGGTTCAAAGAGTGGGCTTTTGCTGGGATAAAGGTAAAATTTGAATAAATATATTTTTCCAAGTCGAATTAGCATGTTTCCAAGCTTTTCTGTGTGTTCCAAGCCATGTTTTTAAAAATATGCGTTTCTCGGCGAGAAAAGCGCATTTTCGCAAATGCTGTCGGGAAGGGTGCAAAGAGTGGGCTTTTGCTGGGATTAAGTTACAATTGGACCAAATATATTTTTCTAAGTCGAATCAGCATGTTTCCAAGCTTTTCTGTGTGTTCCAAGCCATGTTTTTAAAAATATGCGTTTCTCGGCGAGAAAAGCGCATTTTCGCAAATGCTGTCGGGGAGGGTGCAAAGAGTGGGCTTTTGCTGGGATTAAGTTACAATTGGACCAAATATATTTTTCTAAGTCGAATCAGCATGTTTCCAAGCTTTTCTGTGTGTTCCAAGCCATGTTTTTAAAAATATGCGTTTCTCGGCGAGAAAGCGCATTTTCGCAAATGCTGTCGGGGAGGGTGCAAAGAGTGGGCTTTTGCTGGGATTAAGTTACAATTGGACCAAATATATTTTTCTAAGTCGAATCAGCATGTTTCCAAGCTTTTCTGTGTGTTCCAAGCCATGTTTTTAAAAATATGCGTTTCTCGGCGAGAAAAGCGCATTTTCGCAAATGCTGTCGGGGAGGGTTCAAAGAGTGGGCTTTTGCTGGGATAAAGGTAAAATTTGAATAAATATATTTTTCCAAGTCGAATTAGCATGTTTCCAAGCTTTTCTGTGTGTTCCAAGCCATGTTTTTAAAAATATGCGTTTCTCGGCGAGAAAAGCGCATTTTCGCAAATGCTGTCGGGAAGGGTGCAAAGAGTGGGCTTTTGCTGGGATTAAGTTACAATTGGACCAAATATATTTTTCTAAGTCGAATCAGCATGTTTCCAAGCTTTTCTGTGTGTTCCAAGCCATGTTTTTAAAAATATGCGTTTCTCGGCGAGAAAAGCGCATTTTCGCAAATGCTGTCGGGGAGGGTGCAAAGAGTGGGCTTTTGCTGGGATTAAGTTACAATTGGACCAAATATATTTTTCCAAGTCGAATCAGCATGTTTCCAAGCTTTTCTGTGTGTTCCAAGCCATGTTTTTAAAAATATGCGTTTCTCGGCGAGAAAAGCGCATTTTCGCAAATGCTGTCGGGGAGGGTTCAAAGAGTGGGCTTTTGCTGGGATTAAGTTACAATTGGACCAAATATATTTTTCTAAGTCGAATCAGCATGTTTCCAAGCTTTTCTGTGTGTTCCAAGCCATGTTTTTAAAAATATGCGTTTCTCGGCGAGAAAAGCGCATTTTCGCAAATGCTGTCGGGGAGGGTGCAAAGAGTGGGCTTTTGCTGGGATTAAGTTACAATTGGACCAAATATATTTTTCTAAGTCGAATCAGCATGTTTCCAAGCTTTTCTGTGTGTTCCAAGCCATGTTTTTAAAAATATGCGTTTCTCGGCGAGAAAAGCGCATTTTCGCAAATGCTGTCGGGAAGGGTGCAAAGAGTGGGCTTTTGCTGGGATTAAGTTACAATTGGACCAAATATATTTTTCTAAGTCGAATCAGCATGTTTCCAAGCTTTTCTGTGTGTTCCAAGCCATGTTTTTAAAAATATGCGTTTCTCGGCGAGAAAAGCGCATTTTCGCAAATGCTGTCGGGAAGGGTGCAAAGAGTGGGCTTTTGCTGGGATTAAGTTACAATTGGACCAAATATATTTTTCCAAGTCGAATCAGCATGTTTCCAAGCTTTTCTGTGTGTTCCAAGCCATGTTTTTAAAAATATGCGTTTCTCGGCGAGAAAAGCGCATTTTCGCAAATGCTGTCGGGGAGGGTGCAAAGAGTGGGCTTTTGCTGGGATTAAGTTACAATTGGACCAAATATATTTTTCTAAGTCGAATCAGCATGTTTCCAAGCTTTTCTGTGTGTTCCAAGCCATGTTTTTAAAAATATGCGTTTCTCGGCGAGAAAAGCGCATTTTCGCAAATGCTGTCGGGGAGGGTTCAAAGAGTGGGCTTTTGCTGGGATAAAGGTAAAATTTGAATAAATATATTTTTCCAAGTCGAATCAGCATGTTTCCAAGCTTTTCTGTGTGTTCCAAGCCATGTTTTTAAAAATATGCGTTTCTCGGCGAGAAAAGCGCATTTTCGCAAATGCTGTCGGGGAGGGTGCAAAGAGTGGGCTTTTGCTGGGATTAAGTTACAATTGGACCAAATATATTTTTCTAAGTCGAATCAGCATGTTTCCAAGCTTTTCTGTGTGTTCCAAGCCATGTTTTTAAAAATATGCGTTTCTCGGCGAGAAAAGCGCATTTTCGCAAATGCTGTCGGGGAGGGTTCAAAGAGTGGGCTTTTGCTGGGATTAAGTTACAATTGGACCAAATATATTTTTCCAAGTCGAATCAGCATGTTTCCAAGCTTTTCTGTGTGTTCCAAGCCATGTTTTTAAAAATATGCGTTTCTCGGCGAGAAAAGCGCATTTTCGCAAATGCTGTCGGGAAGGGTGCAAAGAGTGGGCTTTTGCTGGGATTAAGTTACAATTGGACCAAATATATTTTTCAAAGTCGAATCAGCATGTTTCCAAGCTTTTCTGTGTGTTCCAAGCCATGTTTTTAAAAATATGCGTTTCTCGGCGAGAAAAGCGCATTTTCGCAAATCCTGTCGGGGAGGGTTCAAAGAGTGGCCTTTTGCTGGGATTAAGTTACAATTGGACCAAATATATTTTTCTAAGTCGAATTAGCATGTTTCCAAGCTTTTCTGTGTGTTCCAATACATGTTTTTAAAAATATGCGTTTCTCGGCGAGAAAAGCGCATTTTCGCAAATGCTGTCGGGGAGGGTTCAAAGAGTGAGCTTTTGCTGGGATAAAGGTAAAATTTGTATGAATATATTTTTTTAATTCGAATCAGCATGTTTCCAAGCTTTTCTGTGTGTTCCAAGCCATGTTTTTAAAAATATGCGTTTCTCGGCGAGAAAAGCGCATTTTCGCAAATCATGTCGGGGAGGGTTCAAAGAGTGGGCTTTTGCTGGGATTAAGTTACAATTGGACCAAATATATTTTTCTAAGTCGAATCAGCATGTTTCCAAGCTTTTCTGTGTGTTCCAAGCCATGTTTTTAAAAATATGCGTTTCTCGGCGAGAAAAGCGCATTTTCGCAAATGCTGTCGGGGAGGGTTCAAAGAGTGGGCTTTTGCTGGGATTAAGTTACAATTGGACCAAATATATTTTTCCAAGTCGAATTAGCATGTTTCCAAGCTTTTCTGTGTGTTCCAAAGCCATGTTTTTAAAAATATGCGTTTCTCGGCGAGAAAAGCGCATTTTCGCAAATGCTGTCAGGGAGGGTTCAAAGAGTGTGCTTTTGCTGGGATTAAAGGTAAAATTTGAATAAATATATTTTTCCAAGTCGAATCAGCATGTTTCCAAGCTTTTCTGTGTGTTCCAAGCCATGTTTTTAAAAATATGCGTTTCTCGGCGAAAAAAGCGCATTTTCGCAAATGCTGTCGGGAAGGGTGCAAAAAGTGGGCTTTTGCTGGGATTAAGTTACAATTGGACCAAATATATTTTTCTAAGTCGAATCAGCATGTTTCCAAGCTTTTCTGTGTGTTCCAAGCCATGTTTTTAAAAATATGCGTTTCTCGGCGAGAAAAGCGCATTTTCGCAAATGCTGTCGGGAAGGGTGCAAAGAGTGGGCTTTTGCTGGGATTAAGTTACAATTGGACCAAATATATTTTTCCAAGTCGAATCAGCATGTTTCCAAGCTTTTCTGTGTGTTCCAAGCCATGTTTTTAAAAATATGCGTTTCTCGGCGAGAAAAGCGCATTTTCGCAAATGCTGTCGGGGAGGGTTCAAAGAGTGAGCTTTTGCTGGGATAAAGGTAAAATTTGTATGAATATATTTTTTTAATTCGAATCAGCATGTTTCCAAGCTTTTCTGTGTGTTCCAAGCCATGTTTTTAAAAATATGCGTTTCTCGGCGAGAAAAGCGCATTTTCGCAAATCATGTCGGGGAGGGTTCAAAGAGTGGGCTTTTGCTGGGATTAAGTTACAATTGGACCAAATATATTTTTCTAAGTCGAATCAGCATGTTTCCAAGCTTTTCTGTGTGTTCCAAGCCATGTTTGCAAAAATATGCGTTTCTCGGCGAGAAAAGCGCATTTTCGCAAATGCTGTCGGGAAGGGGGCAAAAAGTGGGCTTTTGCTGGGATTAAGTTACAATTGGACCAAATATATTTTTCCAAGTCGAATCAGCATGTTTCCAAGCTTTTCTGTGTGTTCCAAGCCATGTTTTTAAAAATATGCGTTTCTCGGCGAGAAAAGCGCATTTTCGCAAATGCTGTCGGGGAGGGTGCAAAGAGTGGGCTTTTGCTGGGATTAAGTTACAATTGGACCAAATATATTTTTCTAAGTCGAATCAGCATGTTTCCAAGCTTTTCTGTGTGTTCCAAGCCATGTTTTTAAAAATATGCGTTTCTCGGCGAGAAAAGCGCATTTTCGCAAATGCTGTCGGGGAGGGTTCAAAGAGTGGGCTTTTGCTGGGATAAAGTTACAATTTGACAAAATATATTTTTCAAAGTCGAATAAGCATGTTTCCAAGCTTTTCTGTGTGTTCCAAGCCATGTTTTTAAAAATATGCGTTTCTCGGCGAGAAAAGCGCATTTTCGCAAATGCTGTCGGGGAGGGTGCAAAGAGTGGGCTTTTGCTGGGATTAAGTTACAATTGGACCAAATATATTTTTCTAAGTCGAATCAGCATGTTTCCAAGCTTTTCTGTGTGTTCCAAGCCATGTTTTTAAAAATATGCGTTTCTCGGCGAGAAAAGCGCATTTTCGCAAATGCTGTCGGGGAGGGTTCAAAGAGTGGGCTTTTGCTGGGATTAAGTTACAATTGGACCAAATATATTTTTCCAAGTCGAATCAGCATGTTTCCAAGCTTTTCTGTGTGTTCCAAGCCATGTTTTTAAAAATATGCGTTTCTCGGCGAGAAAAGCGCATTTTCGCAAATGCTGTCGGGAAGGGTGCAAAGAGTGGGCTTTTGCTGGGATTAAGTTACAATTGGACCAAATATATTTTTCCAAGTCGAATCAGCATGTTTCCAAGCTTTTCTGTGTGTTCCAAGCCATGTTTTTAAAAATATGCGTTTCTCGGCGAGAAAAGCGCATTTTCGCAAATGCTGTCGGGGAGGGTGCAAAGAGTGGGCTTTTGCTGGGATTAAGTTACAATTGGACCAAATATATTTTTCTAAGTCGAATCAGCATGTTTCCAAGCTTTTCTGTGTGTTCCAAGCCATGTTTTTAAAAATATGCGTTTCTCGGCGAGAAAAGCGCATTTTCGCAAATGCTGTCGGGGAGGGTTCAAAGAGTGGGCTTTTGCTGGGATAAAGGTAAAATTTGAATAAATATATTTTTCCAAGTCGAATCAGCATGTTTCCAAGCTTTTCTGTGTGTTCCAAGCCATGTTTTTAAAAATATGCGTTTCTCGGCGAGAAAAGCGCATTTTCGCAAATGCTGTCGGGAAGGGTGCAAAGAGTGGGCTTTTGCTGGGATTAAGTTACAATTGGACCAAATATATTTTTCTAAGTCGAATCAGCATGTTTCCAAGCTTTTCTGTGTGTTCCAAGCCATGTTTTTAAAAATATGCGTTTCTCGGCGAGAAAAGCGCATTTTCGCAAATGCTGTCGGGAAGGGTGCAAAGAGTGGGCTTTTGCTGGGATTAAGTTACAATTGGACCAAATATATTTTTCCAAGTCGAATCAGCATGTTTCCAAGCTTTTCTGTGTGTTCCAAGCCATGTTTTTAAAAATATGCGTTTCTCGGCGAGAAAAGCGCATTTTCGCAAATGCTGTCGGGGAGGGTTCAAAGAGTGGGCTTTTGCTGGGATAAAGGTAAAATTTGAATAAATATATTTTTCCAAGTCGAATCAGCATGTTTCCAAGCTTTTCTGTGTGTTCCAAGCCATGTTTTTAAAAATATGCGTTTCTCGGCGAGAAAGCGCATTTTCGCAAATGCTGTCGGGGAGGGTGCAAAGAGTGGGCTTTTGCTGGGATTAAGTTACAATTGGACCAAATATATTTTTCCAAGTCGAATCAGCATGTTTCCAAGCTTTTCTGTGTGTTCCAAGCCATGTTTTTAAAAATATGCGTTTCTCGGCGAGAAAAGCGCATTTTCGCAAATGCTGTCGGGGAGGGTGCAAAGAGTGGGCTTTTGCTGGGATTAAGTTACAATTGGACCAAATATATTTTTCTAAGTCGAATCAGCATGTTTCCAAGCTTTTCTGTGTGTTCCAAGCCATGTTTTTAAAAATATGCGTTTCTCGGCGAGAAAAGCGCATTTTCGCAAATGCTGTCGGGGAGGGTTCAAAGAGTGGGCTTTTGCTGGGATTAAGTTACAATTGGACCAAATATATTTTTCCAAGTCGAATCAGCATGTTTCCAAGCTTTTCTGTGTGTTCCAAGCCATGTTTTTAAAAATATGCGTTTCTCGGCGAGAAAAGCGCATTTTCGCAAATGCTGTCGGGAAGGGTGCAAAGAGTGGGCTTTTGCTGGGATTAAGTTACAATTGGACCAAATATATTTTTCTAAGTCGAATCAGCATGTTTCCAAGCTTTTCTGTGTGTTCCAAGCCATGTTTTTAAAAATATGCGTTTCTCGGCGAGAAAAGCGCATTTTCGCAAATCCTGTCGGGGAGGGTTCAAAGAGTGGCCTTTTGCTGGGATTAAGTTACAATTGGACCAAATATATTTTTCTAAGTCGAATCAGCATGTTTCCAAGCTTTTCTGTGTGTTCCAAAGCCATGTTTTTAAAAATATGCGTTTCTCGGCGAGAAAAGCGCATTTTCGCAAATGCTGTCGGGGAGGGTTCAAAGAGTGAGCTTTTGCTGGGATAAAGGTAAAATTTGTATGAATATATTTTTTTAATTCGAATCAGCATGTTTCCAAGCTTTTCTGTGTGTTCCAAGCCATGTTTTTAAAAATATGCGTTTCTCGGCGAGAAAAGCGCATTTTCGCAAATGCTGTCGGGAAGGGTGCAAAAAGTGGGCTTTTGCTGGGATTAAGTTACAATTGGACCAAATATATTTTTCTAAGTCGAATCAGCATGTTTCCAAGCTTTTCTGTGTGTTCCAAGCCATGTTTTTAAAAATATGCGTTTCTCGGCGAGAAAAGCGCATTTTCGCAAATGCTGTCGGGGAGGGTTCAAAGAGTGGGCTTTTGCTGGGATAAAGGTAAAATTTGACGAAATATATTTTTCTAAGTCGAATCAGCATGTTTCCAAGCTTTTCTGTGTGTTCCAAGCCATGTTTTTAAAAATATGCGTTTCTCGGCGAGAAAAGCGCATTTTCGCAAATGCTGTCGGGAAGGGTGCAAAGAGTGGGCTTTTGCTGGGATTAAGTTACAATTGGACCAAATATATTTTTCTAAGTCGAATCAGCATGTTTCCAAGCTTTTCTGTGTGTTCCAAGCCATGTTTTTAAAAATATGCGTTTCTCGGCGAGAAAAGCGCATTTTCGCAAATGCTGTCGGGGAAGGGTGCAAATAGTGTGCTTTTGCTGGGATTAAGTTACAATTGGACCAAATATATTTTTCTAAGTCGAATCAGCATGTTTCCAAGCTTTTCTGTGTGTTCCAAGCCATGTTTTTAAAAATATGCGTTTCTCGGCGAGAAAAGCGCATTTTCGCAAATGCTGTCGGGGAGGGTGCAAAGAGTGGGCTTTTGCTGGGATTAAGTTACAATTGGACCAAATATATTTTTCTAAGTCGAATCAGCATGTTTCCAAGCTTTTCTGTGTGTTCCAAGCCATGTTTTTAAAAATATGCGTTTCTCGGCGAGAAAAGCGCATTTTCGCAAATGCTGTCGGGGAGGGTGCAAAGAGTGGGCTTTTGCTGGGATTAAGTTACAATTGGACCAAATATATTTTTCTAAGTCGAATCAGCATGTTTCCAAGCTTTTCTGTGTGTTCCAAGCCATGTTTTTAAAAATATGCGTTTCTCGGCGAGAAAAGCGCATTTTCGCAAATGCTGTCGGGGAGGGTTCAAAGAGTGGGCTTTTGCTGGTATAAAGGTAAAATTTGACCAAATATATTTTTCCAAGTCGAGTCAGCATGTTTCCAAGCTTTTCTGTGTGTTCCAAGCCATGTTTTTAAAAATATGCGTTTCTCGGCGAGAAAAGCGCATTTTCGCAAATGCTGTCGGGAAGGGTGCAAAGAGTGGGCTTTTGCTGGGATTAAGTTACAATTGGACCAAATATATTTTTCTAAGTCGAATCAGCATGTTTCCAAGCTTTTCTGTGTGTTCCAAGCCATGTTTTTAAAAATATGCGTTTCTCGGCGAGAAAAGCGCATTTTCGCAAATGCTGTCGGGGAGGGTGCAAAGAGTGGGCTTTTGCTGGGATTAAGTTACAATTGGACCAAATATATTTTTCTAAGTCGAATCAGCATGTTTCCAAGCTTTTCTGTGTGTTCCAAGCCATGTTTTTAAAAATATGCGTTTCTCGGCGAGAAAAGCGCATTTTCGCAAATGCTGTCGGGGAGGGTGCAAAGAGTGGGCTTTTGCTGGGATTAAGTTACAATTGGACCAAATATATTTTTCCAAGTCGAATCAGCATGTTTCCAAGCTTTTCTGTGTGTTCCAAGCCATGTTTTTAAAAATATGCGTTTCTCGGCGAGAAAAGCGCATTTTCGCAAATGCTGTCGGGGAGGGTTCAAAGAGTGGGCTTTTGCTGGGATAAAGGTAAAATTTGAATAAATATATTTTTCCAAGTCGAATCAGCATGTTTCCAAGCTTTTCTGTGTGTTCCAAGCCATGTTTGCAAAAATATGCGTTTCTCGGCGAGAAAAGCGCATTTTCGCAAATGCTGTCGGGAAGGGTGCAAAGAGTGGGCTTTTGCTGGGATTAAGTTACAATTGGACCAAATATATTTTTCTAAGTCGAATCAGCATGTTTCCAAGCTTTTCTGTGTGTTCCAAGCCATGTTTTTAAAAATATGCGTTTCTCGGCGAGAAAAGCGCATTTTCGCAAATGCTGTCGGGGAGGGTGCAAAGAGTGGGCTTTTGCTGGGATTAAGTTACAATTGGACCAAATATATTTTTCTAAGTCGAATCAGCATGTTTCCAAGCTTTTCTGTGTGTTCCAAGCCATGTTTTTAAAAATATGCGTTTCTCGGCGAGAAAAGCGCATTTTCGCAAATGCTGTCGGGGAGGGTTCAAAGAGTGGGCTTTTGCTGGGATTAAGTTACAATTGGACCAAATATATTTTTCTAAGTCGAATCAGCATGTTTCCAAGCTTTTCTGTGTGTTCCAAGCCATGTTTTTAAAAATATGCGTTTCTCGGCGAGAAAAGCGCATTTTCGCAAATGCTGTCGGGGAGGGTGCAAAGAGTGGGCTTTTGCTGGGATTAAGTTACAATTGGACCAAATATATTTTTCTAAGTCGAATCAGCATGTTTCCAAGCTTTTCTGTGTGTTCCAAGCCATGTTTTTAAAAATATGCGTTTCTCGGCGAGAAAAGCGCATTTTCGCAAATGCTGTCGGGAAGGGTGCAAAGAGTGGGCTTTTGCTGGGATTAAGTTACAATTGGACCAAATATATTTTTCTAAGTCGAATCAGCATGTTTCCAAGCTTTTCTGTGTGTTCCAAGCCATGTTTTTAAAAATATGCGTTTCTCGGCGAGAAAAGCGCATTTTCGCAAATGCTGTCGGGAAGGGTGCAAAGAGTGGGCTTTTGCTGGGATTAAGTTACAATTGGACCAAATATATTTTTCCAAGTCGAATCAGCATGTTTCCAAGCTTTTCTGTGTGTTCCAAGCCATGTTTTTAAAAATATGCGTTTCTCGGCGAGAAAAGCGCATTTTCGCAAATGCTGTCGGGGAGGGTGCAAAGAGTGGGCTTTTGCTGGGATTAAGTTACAATTGGACCAAATATATTTTTCTAAGTCGAATCAGCATGTTTCCAAGCTTTTCTGTGTGTTCCAAGCCATGTTTTTAAAAATATGCGTTTCTCGGCGAGAAAAGCGCATTTTCGCAAATGCTGTCGGGGAGGGTTCAAAGAGTGGGCTTTTGCTGGGATAAAGTTAAAATTTGAAAAAATATATTTTTCAAAGTCGAATAAGCATGTTTCCAAGCTTTTCTGTGTGTTCCAAGCCATGTTTTTAAAAATATGCGTTTCTCGGCGAGAAAAGCGCATTTTCGCAAATGCTGTCGGGGAGGGTGCAAAGAGTGGGCTTTTGCTGGGATTAAGTTACAATTGGACCAAATATATTTTTCTAAGTCGAATCAGCATGTTTCCAAGCTTTTCTGTGTGTTCCAAGCCATGTTTTTAAAAATATGCGTTTCTCGGCGAGAAAAGCGCATTTTCGCAAATGCTGTCGGGGAGGGTTCAAAGAGTGGGCTTTTGCTGGGATTAAGTTACAATTGGACCAAATATATTTTTCCAAGTCGAATCAGCATGTTTCCAAGCTTTTCTGTGTGTTCAAAGCCATGTTTTTAAAAATATGCGTTTCTCGGCGAGAAAAGCGCATTTTCGCAAATGCTGTCGGGAAGGGTGCAAAGAGTGGGCTTTTGCTGGGATTAAGTTACAATTGGACCAAATATATTTTTCTAAGTCGAATCAGCATGTTTCCAAGCTTTTCTGTGTGTTCCAAGCCATGTTTTTAAAAATATGCGTTTCTCGGCGAGAAAAGCGCATTTTCGCAAATGCTGTCGGGGAGGGTGCAAAGAGTGGGCTTTTGCTGGGATTAAGTTACAATTGGACCAAATATATTTTTCCAAGTCGAATCAGCATGTTTCCAAGCTTTTCTGTGTGTTCCAAGCCATGTTTTTAAAAATATGCGTTTCTCGGCGAGAAAAGCGCATTTTCGCAAATGCTGTCGGGGAGGGTTCAAAGAGTGGGCTTTTGCTGGGATAAAGGTAAAATTTGAATAAATATATTTTTCCAAGTCGAATCAGCATGTTTCCAAGCTTTTCTGTGTGTTCCAAGCCATGTTTTTAAAAATATGCGTTTCTCGGCGAGAAAAGCGCATTTTCGCAAATGCTGTCGGGGAGGGTGCAAAGAGTGGGCTTTTGCTGGGATTAAGTTACAATTGGACCAAATATATTTTTCTAAGTCGAATCAGCATGTTTCCAAGCTTTTCTGTGTGTTCCAAGCCATGTTTTTAAAAATATGCGTTTCATGGCGAGAAAAGCGCATTTTCGCAAATGCTGTCGGGGAGGGTTCAAAGAGTGGGCTTTTGCTGGGATTAAGTTACAATTGGACCAAATATATTTTTCCAAGTCGAATCAGCATGTTTCCAAGCTTTTCTGTGTGTTCCAAGCCATGTTTTTAAAAATATGCGTTTCTCGGCGAGAAAAGCGCATTTTCGCAAATGCTGTCGGGGAGGGTTCAAAGAGTGGGCTTTTGCTGGGATAAAGGTAAAATTTGAATAAATATATTTTTCCAAGTCGAATTAGCATGTTTCCAAGCTTTTCTGTGTGTTCCAAGCCATGTTTTTAAAAATATGCGTTTCTCGGCGAGAAAAGCGCATTTTCGCAAATGCTGTCGGGGAGGGTTCAAAGAGTGGGCTTTTGCTGGGATAAAGGTAAAATTTGAATAAATATATTTTTCCAAGTCGAATCAGCATGTTTCCAAGCTTTTCTGTGTGTTCCAAGCCATGTTTTTAAAAATATGCGTTTCTCGGCGAGAAAAGCGCATTTTCGCAAATGCTGTCGGGAAGGGTGCAAAGAGTGGGCTTTTGCTGGGATTAAGTTACAATTGGACCAAATATATTTTTCTAAGTCGAATCAGCATGTTTCCAAGCTTTTCTGTGTGTTCCAAGCCATGTTTTTAAAAATATGCGTTTCTCGGCGAGAAAAGCGCATTTTCGCAAATGCTGTCGGGGAGGGTGCAAAGAGTGGGCTTTTGCTGGGATTAAGTTACAATTGGACCAAATATATTTTTCCAAGTCGAATCAGCATGTTTCCAAGCTTTTCTGTGTGTTCTAAGCCATGTTTTAAAAATATGCGTTTCTCGTAGAAAAGCGCATTTTCGCAAATGCTGTCGGGGAGGGTTCAAGGTAATGCTACTGCTGGGATTAAGTTACAAATTGGACAATGTCATTTTATAAGTCAAGATCAGCATGTTTCAAGCTTTTCTGTGTGTTCCAGTCTTATTTTTAAAAATATGTGCGTTTCTCGGCGAGAAAAGCCGCATTTTAAAATGTTGTCGAAGGTTCAAAAGGGCTTTTGCTGGGATTAGTTACAATTGGACCAAATATATTTTTCCAAGTCGAATCAGCATATTTACCAAGCTTTTCTGTGTGTTCCAAGCCATGTTTTTAAAATATGCGTTTCTGGGAGCAGAAAAGCGCATTTTTATGTAATGCTGTCAGGAGGGTTCAAGTGGGCTTTGCTGGAATAAAAGTTACAATTGAATTAGCGCTATATTTTTCGTCAATTAGCATGTTTCTAGCTTTTCTGTGTGTTTCAGCCATGTTTTTAAATATCACGTTCTAGTGAGAAAAACGCATTTTAAATACTGTCAGGGAGGAGTTCAAAAGTGGGCTTTTGCTGAATAAGGTAAAATTTTGTTTCCAAGCTTTCTGTGTGTTCAAAGCCATGTTTTTAAAAATATGCGTTTCTCGTCGAAAAAAGCGCATTTTCGCAAATGCTGTCGGGAGGGTGCAAAGAGTGGCTTTGCTGGGATTAAGTTACAATTGGACCAAATATATTTTTCTAAGTCGAATCAGCATGTTTCCAAGCTTTTCTGTGTGTTCAAAGCCAGGTTTTTAAAAATATGCGTTTCTCATGAAAAAGCGCATTTTCGCAAATACTGTCGGGAGGGTTCAAAGAGTGGCTTTTGCTGGGATTAAGTTACAATTGGACCAAATATATTTTTCTAAGTCGAATCAACATGTTTCCATGCTTTTCTGTGTTTCAAAACCATGTTTTTAAAAATATGCGTTTCTCGGCGATATAAGCGCATTTTCTCATTTGCTGTCGGGGAGGGTTCAAAGAGTGGCTTTTTGCTGGGATTAAGTTACAATTGGACCAAATATATTTTTCTAAGTCGAATCAGCATGTTTCCCCATGTTTGCAAAATATGCGTTTCTCGGCGAGAAAGCGCATTTTCGCAAATGCTGTCGGGAGGGTGCAAAGAGTGGCTTTTGCTGGGATTAAGTTACAATTGGACCAAATATATTTTTCTAAGTCGAATCAGCATGTTTCCAAGCTTTTCTGTGTGTTCCAAGCCATGTTTTTAAAAATATGCGTTTCTCGGCGAGAAAAGCGCATTTTCGCAAATGCTGTCGGGAGGGTTCAAAGAGTGTGCTTTTGCTGGGATTAAGTTACAATTGGACCAAATATATTTTTCTAAGTCGAATCAGCATGTTTCCAAGCTTTTCTGTGTGTTCAAAGCCATGTTTTTTAAAATATGCGTTTCTCGGCGAGAAAAGCGCATTTTCGCAAATGCTGTCGGGGAGGGTTCAAAGAGTGGGCTTTTGCTGGGATTAAGTTACAATTGGAAAAAATATATTTTTCAAAGTCGAATCAGCATGTTTCCAAGCTTTTCTGTGTGTTCCAAGCCATGTTTTTTAAAATATGCGTTTCTCGGCGAGAAAAGCGCATTTTCGCAAATGCTGTCGGGGAGGGTTCAAAGAGTGGGCTTTGCTGGGATTAAGTTACAATTGGACCAAATATATTTTTCTGAGTCGAATCAGCATGTTTCCAAGCTTTTCTGTGTGTTCAAGCCATGTTTTTAAAATATGCGTTTCTCGGCGAGAAAAGCGTATTTTCGCAAATGCTGTCGGGGAGGGTTCAAAGAGTGGGCTTTTGCTGGGATTAAGTTACAATTGGACCAAATATATTTTTCTAAGTCGAATCAGCATGTTTCCAAGCTTTTCTGTGTGTTCCAAGCCATGTTTTTAAAATATGCGTTCTCGGCGAGAAAAGCGCATTTTCGCAAATGCTGTCGGGGAGGGTTCAAAGAGTGGGCTTTTGCTGGGATTAAGTTAAAATTGGACCAAATATATTTTTCCAAGTCGAATTAGCATGTTTCCAAGCATTTCTGTGTGTCCCAAGCCATGTTTGGAAAATATGCGTTTCTCGGCGAGAAAAGCGCATTTTCGCAAATGCTGTCGGGACGGGTGCAAAAAGTGCCTTTTGCTGGGATTAAGTTACAATTGACCAAATATATTTTTCTAAGTCGAATCAGCATGTTTACAAGCTTTTCTGTGTGTTCCAAGCCATGTTTTTAAAAATATGCGTTTCTCGGCGAGAAAAGCGCATTTTCGCAAATGCTGTCGGGGAGGGTTCAAAGAGTGGGCTTTTGCTGGGATAAAGGTAAAATTTGAATAAATATATTTTTCTAAGTCGAATTAGCATGTTTCCAAGCATTTCTGTGTGTTCCAAGCCATGTTTTTAAAAATATGCGTTTCTCGGCGATAAAAGCGCATTTTCGCAAATGCTGTCGGGAAGGGTTCAAAGAGTGGGCTTTTGCTGGGATTAAGTTACAATTGGACCAAATATATTTTTCTAAGTCGAATCAGCATGTTTCCAAGCTTTTCTGTGTGTTCCAAGCCATGTTTTTAAAAATATGCGTTTCTCGGCGAGAAAAGCGCATTTTCGCAAATCCTGTCGGGAAGGGTTCAAAGAGTGGCCTTTTGCTGGGAAAAAGTTAAAATTGGACCAAATATATTTTTCTAAGTCGAATCAGCATGTTTCCAAGCTTTTCTGTGTGTTCCAAGACATGTTTTTAAAATAATGCTGTCAGGAGGACAAGTTTCCAAGCAAATTTTTTTCTGTGAATTAGCATGTTCCAAGCCTGTGTGTTCCAAGCCATGTTTTTAAAATATATTCGCGTTTTTCGCAAATGCTGAGAAAAGCGCATTTTCGCAAATGCTGCATACTTCAAGCTTTTCCATGCTCAAAGCCACAGCTTTAAAATATGTTACGAGAAAGCGCATTTTAAATGTTACCTGGAGGGTTCAAAGAGTGGCCTTTGCTGGGATTGGTAAAATTGGAATAAATATATTTTTCCAAGTCGAATTAGCATGTTTCCAAGCTTTTCTGTGTGTTCAAAGCCATGTTTTTAAAAATATGCGTTTCTCGCGAGAAAAGCGCATTTTCGCAAATGCTGTCGGAAGTGTGCAAAGAGTGGGCTTTTGCTGGGATTAAGTTACAATTGGACCAAATATATTTTTATAATTCGAATTAGCAAGTTTCCAAGCATTTCTGTGTGTTCCAAGCCATGTTTTTAAAAATATGTCATAAAAAGCGCATTTTCGCAAATGCTGTCGGGGAGGGTTCAAAGAGGCTTTTGCTGGAATAAAGTTAAAATTGGAAAAAATATATTTTTCCAAGTCGAATTAGCATGTTTCCAAGCTTGTGGGTGTGTTCCAAGCCATGTTTTAAAAATATGCTTCGGGCGAAATAAGCGCATTTTCGCAAATGCTGTCGGGGAAGGGTGCAAAGAGTGTGCTTTTGCTGGGATTAAGTTACAATTGGACCAAATATATTTTTCCAAGTCGAATCAGC
>JARUPV020000257.1:0-46249 GCA_030347415.2 Decapterus maruadsi | reverse complement strand
TTGTAACTTAATTACAGCAAAAGCCCACTTTGCACCCTCCCCGACAGCATTTGCGTAAAATGCGCTTTTCGCCTAGAAACTTTGCATATTTTTAAAACATGGCTTTGAACACACAGAAAAGCTTGGAAACATGCTGATTCGACTTAGAAAAATATATTTGGTCCAATTGTAACTTAATCCTAGCAAAAGCCCACTCTTTGCACCCTCCCCGACAGCATTTGCGAAAATGCGCTTTTCGTCGAGAAACGCATATTTTGCAAACATGGCTTGGAACACACAGAAATGCTTGGAAACATGCTAATTCAACTTAGAAAAATATATTTGGTCCAATTTTAACTTTATCCCAGCAAAAGGCCACTCTTTGAACCCTCCCGACAGCATTTGCGAAAATGCGCTTTTCTCGCCGAGAAACGCATATTTTTGCAAACATGGCTTTGAACACACAGAAAAGCTTGGAAACATGCTAATTCGACTTACAAAAATATATTTGGTCCAATTTAACTTTATCCCAGCAAAAGGCCACTCTTTGAACCCTCCCAGACATGATTTGCGAAATTGCGCTTTTCTCGCCGAGAAACGCATATTTTTGCAACTATGGCTTGGAACACACAGAAACGCTTGGAAACATGCTGATTCGACTTGGAAAAATATATTTGGTCCAATTGTAACTTAATCACAGCAAAAGCCCACTCTTTGCACCCTCCCCACACAGCATTTGCGAAAATGCGCTTTTCTCGCCGAGAAACGCATATTTTTGCAACTATGGCTTGGAACACACAGAAATGCTTGGAAACATATTAATTCAACTTAGAAAAATATATTTATTCAAATTTTACCTTTATCCCAGCAAAAGCCCACTCTTTGAACCCTCCCCGACAGCATTTGCGAAAATGAGCTTTTTTCGCCGAGTCAAGTCAAGTCAAGTCAATTTTATTTGTATAGCCCTTTTTCACAAACAGTTTGTCTCAAATGACTTCACATGACATTGTAACAACATCCTCTGTCCTTAGACCCTCGCATCGACTGAGGAAAAACTCCATAGAAAACCCTTTAACAGGGAAAAATAGGAGAAACCTCAGGGTGAGCAACAGAGGAGGGATCCCTCACCCAGGACGGACAGACGTGCAGTAGATGTTGTTACAGACAAGACAGTTTACAGTTTTACAGTTTATGACAGAACATGCGAAATGTGCATAGAGTTAATGGTGGCAGCTTCTGGTGACAGCTGGCAGATTGGTCCAGGGTCCAGTAGCAGGAGGGATACAGGTAGCGGCTGATCTGCGGAAACACAGAAAGAGGAGTGCGAGACACCAAGGCCAAACTACAAAGTGCAACAGAAAATGACGGTTCCAAAATATACTATTTTAAAAATATAAAAATATACCAAGTGGGGGGGGGGGGGTATAGAAGAGAGGAGGAGAAGGAGGAGGAGAAAGGAGAGGGCTCTGTGTAACCAGATGTGTCCCCCAGCAGTCTAAGCCTATAGCAGCGTAGCTATAAATGGTTCAGAGCTACCTGAACCAGCCCTAACTAAAAGCCCTGTCATAAAGGAAGGTCTTAAGTCTAGACTTAAATGTAGTCAGAGTGTCTGCCTCTTTGACCCAAGGAGAGAGCTGGTTCCACAGTAAAGGAGCCCGGTAGCTAAAAGCTCTACCTCCTAATCTATTTCTAGAGATACTAGGAGTCACTAACAAACATGCATTCTGGGAGCGGAGTGCTCTGCTAGGACAGTACGGAGTAATTAGTTCTTTCAGATAGGACGGAGCTTTATCATTAAGAGCCTTATAAGTCAGTAGGAGTATTTTAAAGTCTATTCTAAATCCTACAGGAAGCCAGTGGAGAGAAGCTAAGGTGGGAGAGATGTGCTCTCTCTTCTTAACTCCTGTCAAAACCCTCGCTGCGGCGTTCTGGACTAGCTGGAGACTCTTGAGAGAGTTTTTGGGACATCCTGACAAGAGAGAGTTACAGTAGTCTGTAACTACGAGAAACGCATATTTTTTAAAACATGGCTTTGAACACACAGAAAAGCTTGGAAACATGCTGATTCGACTTAGAAAAATATATTTGGTCCAATTGTAACTTAATCCCAGCAAAAGCCCACTCTTTGCACCCTCCCCGACAGCATTTGCGAAAATGCGCTTTTCTCGCCGAGAAACGCATATTTTTGCAACTATGGCTTGGAACACACAGAAATGCTTGGAAACATATTAATTCGACTTAGAAAAATATATTTGGTCCAATTGTAACTTAATTACAGCAAAAGCCCACTCTTTGCACCCTCCCCGACAGCATTTGCGAAAATGCGCTTTTCTCGCCGA
The DNA here is from genome assembly GCA_030347415.2 of Decapterus maruadsi. Lineage (NCBI taxonomy): Eukaryota > Metazoa > Chordata > Actinopteri > Carangiformes > Carangidae > Decapterus > Decapterus maruadsi. The sequence continues at coordinate 43,931 of JARUPV020000257.1, read as the reverse complement.
GAAACGCATATTTTTAAAAACATGGCTTTGAACACACAGAAAAGCTTGGAAACATGCTGATTCGACTTAGAAAAATATATTTGGTCCAATTGTAACTTAATCCTAGCAAAAGCCCACTCTTTGCACCCTCCCCGACAGCATTTGCGAAAATGCGCTTTTCTCGCCGAGAAACGCATATTTTTGCAAACATGGCTTGGAACACACAGAAGTGCTTGGAAACATGCTAATTCGACTTAGAAAAATATATTTGGTCCAATTTTAACTTTATCCCAGCAAAAGGCCACTCTTTGAACCCTCCCCGACAGCATTTGCGAAAATGCGCTTTTCTCGCCGAGAAACGCATATTTTTGCAAACATGGCTTGGAACACACAGAAGTGCTTGGAAACATGCTAATTCGACTTGGAAAAATATATTTGGTCCAATTGTAACTTAATCCCAGCAAAAGGCCACTCTTTGAACCCTCCCCGACATGATTTGCGAAAATGCGCTTTTCTCGCCGAGAAACGCATATTTTTGCAACTATGGCTTGGAACACACAGAAACGCTTGGAAACATGCTGATTCGACTTGGAAAAATATATTTGGTCCAATTGTAACTTAATCACAGCAAAAGCCCACTCTTTGCACCCTCCCCGACAGCATTTGCGAAAATGCGCTTTTCTCGCCGAGAAACGCATATTTTTGCAACTATGGTTTGGAACACACAGAAATGCTTGGAAACATATTAATTCAACTTAGAAAAATATATTTATTCAAATTTTACCTTTATCCCAGCAAAAGCCCACTCTTTGAACCCTGTTTGGAAACCCCGACAGCATTTGCGAAATGCGCTTTTCTCGCCGAGTCAAGTCAAGTCAAGTCAATTTTATTTGTATAGCCCTTTTTCACAAACAGTTTGTCTCAAAGGACATGCTCATTCGACATTGTAACAACATCCTCTGTCCTTAGACCCTCGCATCGACTGAGGAAAAACTCCATAGAAAACCCTTTAACAGGGAAAAAATAGAGAAACCTCAGGGTGAGCAACAGAGGAGGGATCCCTTTGCACCCAGGACTTGGAACACACAGAAGATGTTGTTACAGACAAGACAGTTTACAGTTTTACAGTTTATGACAGAACATTTGGTCCAAATGTGCATAGAGTTAATGGTGGCAGCTTCTGGTGACAGCTGGCAGATTGGTCCAGGGTCCAGTAGCAGGAGGGATACAGGTAGAAACGCTGATCTGCGGAAACACAGAAAGAGGAGTGCGAGACACCAAGGCCAAACTACAAAGTGCAACAGAAAATGACGGTTCCAAAATATACTATTTTAAGAATATAAAAATATACCAAGTGGGGCGTGGGGGGTATAGAAGAGAGGAGGAGAAGGAGGAGGAGAAAGAGGCATTCTGTAACGGGGGCGTGGTCTACTCCTGAAACGAGGGCGTGGCCTAATTATGTAACGGGGGCGTGGCTTAATTTGTAACAGGGGCGTGGCCTCGTTTTGTAACGGGGGCGTGGCCTAATTATGTGACGGGGGCGTGGCTTAATTTGTAACAGGGGCGTGGCCAAATTATGAGACGGGGGCGAGTAACTCCCGCACAAACCCTGCTGTTCCGCCTCCTCCATCACCTGTTACCGTCTGGCATGGTCTTGAACTCACAATCTTTAACTCCAACGCCAGTGGTGCAAACCTCTCGACTACCCAGCCGAGCTGTCCGAGACACTGGCTCCTGCTCCCACATGGAAAGTATTTGAGTTCCACATTGAACCCACAAAGCCATAGTCAGGCATTTATCCTCTAAGCAAGTGGGAGTTGAGGATGTGAGACTTGTAGTGACTGGTACAGTGCTCAACAGCAGCAGAAAGCAAACACAGCAAAGGTGACCAACAGTAGAGCTTCTCAGTGAGCCTCTCAGGTTGAATGGTGGTCTAGTGGTTAAGTTGATTGTATTTAACTTCATTTGTTTATTTAGATGGGACAGTGCACATTGATAGACATATAAAACATGTAAATGTGCTGTATTATAGCGGCGGCACGGTGGCGCAGTGGTTAGCACTGTTGCCTCACAGTGAGAAGGTCCCGGGTTCGAATCCCGGGCCGCCCATTTCCTGTTTTTGGACTCGAAGGTCGGAGGTTCAAATCTGAGTCCAAGCAAACCAACTGCTAATGTAGTTTTAATTGTACTTAACTTCATTTGTTTATTAAGATGGGACAGTGCACATTGATAGACATATAAAACATGTAAATGTGCTGTATTATAGCGGCGGCACGGTGGCGCAGTGGTTAGCACTGTTGCCTCACAGTGAGAAGGTCCCGGGTTCGAATCCCGGGCCGCCCATTTCCTGTTTTTGGACTCGAAGGTCGGAGGTTCAAATCTGAGTCCAAGCAAACCAACTGCTAATGTAGTTTTAATTGTACTTAACTTCATTTGTTTATTTAGATGGGACAGTGCACATTGATAGACATATAAAACATGTAAATGTGCTGTATTATAGCGGCGGCACGGTGGCGCAGTGGTTAGCACTGTTGCCTCACAGTGAGAAGGTCCCGGGTTCGAATCCCGGGCCGCCCATTTCCTGTTTTTGGACTCGAAGGTCGGAGGTTCAAATCTGAGTCCAAGCAAACCAACTGCTAATGTAGTTTGATTGTACTTAACTTCATTTGTTTATTTAGATGGGACAGTGCACATTGATAGACATATAAAACATGTAAATGTGCTGTATTATAGCGGCGGCACGGTGGCGCAGTGGTTAGCACTGTTGCCTCACAGTGAGAAGGTCCCGGGTTCGAATCCCGGGCCGCCCATTTCCTGTTTTTGGACTCGAAGGTCGGAGGTTCAAATCTGAGTCCAAGCAAACCAACTGCTAATGTAGTTTGATTGTATTTAACTTCATTTGTTTATTTAGATGGGACAGTGCACATTGATAGACATATAAAACATGTAAATGTGCTGTATTATAGCGGCGGCACGGTGGCGCAGTGGTTAGCACTGTTGCCTCACAGTGAGAAGGTCCCGGGTTCGAATCCCGGGCCGCCCATTTCCTGTTTTTGGACTCGAAGGTCGGAGGTTCAAATCTGAGTCCAAGCAAACCAACTGCTAATGTAGTTTTAATTGTACTTAACTTCATTTGTTTATTTAGATGGGACAGTGCACATTGATAGACATATAAAACATGTAAATGTGCTGTATTATAGCGGCGGCACGGTGGCGCAGTGGTTAGCACTGTTGCCTCACAGTGAGAAGGTCCCGGGTTCGAATCCCGGGCCGCCCATTTCCTGTTTTTGGACTCGAAGGTCGGAGGTTCAAATCTGAGTCCAAGCAAACCAACTGCTAATGTAGTTTGATTGTACTTAACTTCATTTGTTTATTTAAATGGGACAGTGCACATTGATAGACATATAAAACATGTAAATGTGCTGTATTATAGCGGCGGCACGGTGGCGCAGTGGTTAGCACTGTTGCCTCACAGTGAGAAGGTCCCGGGTTCGAATCCCGGGCCGCCCATTTCCTGTTTTTGGACTCGAAGGTCGGAGGTTCAAATCTGAGTCCAAGCAAACCAACTGCTAATGTAGTTTTAATTGTACTTAACTTCATTTGTTTATTAAGATGGGACAGTGCACATTGATAGACATATAAAACATGTAAATGTGCTGTATTATACCGGCGGCACGGTGGCGCAGTGGTTAGCACTGTTGCCTCACAGTGAGAAGGTCCCGGGTTCGAATCCCGGGCCGCCCATTTCCTGTTTTTGGACTCGAAGGTCGGAGGTTCAAATCTGAGTCCAAGCAAACCAACTGCTAATGTAGTTTGATTGTACTTAACTTCATTTGTTTATTTAAATGGGACAGTGCACATTGATAGACATATAAAACATGTAAATGTGCTGTATTATAGCGGCGGCACGGTGGCGCAGTGGTTAGCACTGTTGCCTCACAGTGAGAAGGTCCCGGGTTCGAATCCCGGGCCGCCCATTTCCTGTTTTTGGACTCGAAGGTCGGAGGTTCAAATCTGAGTCCAAGCAAACCAACTGCTAATGTAGTTTGATTGTACTTAACTTCATTTGTTTATTTAGATGGGACAGTGCACATTGATAGACATATAAAACATGTAAATGTGCTGTATTATAGCGGCGGCACGGTGGCGCAGTGGTTAGCACTGTTGCCTCACAGTGAGAAGGTCCCGGGTTCGAATCCCGGGCCGCCCATTTCCTGTTTTTGGACTCGAAGGTCGGAGGTTCAAATCTGAGTCCAAGCAAACCAACTGCTAATGTAGTTTGATTGTACTTAACTTCATTTGTTTATTTAGATGGGACAGTGCACATTGATAGACATATAAAACATGTAAATGTGCTGTATTATAGCGGCGGCACGGTGGCGCAGTGGTTAGCACTGTTGCCTCACAGTGAGAAGGTCCCGGGTTCGAATCCCGGGCCGCCCATTTCCTGTTTTTGGACTCGAAGGTCGGAGGTTCAAATCTGAGTCCAAGCAAACCAACTGCTAATGTAGTTTTAATTGTACTTAACTTCATTTGTTTATTTAGATGGGACAGTGCACATTGATAGACATATAAAACATGTAAATGTGCTGTATTATAGCGGCGGCACGGTGGCGCAGTGGTTAGCACTGTTGCCTCACAGTGAGAAGGTCCCGGGTTCGAATCCCGGGCCGCCCATTTCCTGTTTTTGGACTCGAAGGTCGGAGGTTCAAATCTGAGTCCAAGCAAACCAACTGCTAATGTAGTTTTAATTGTACTTAACTTCATTTGTTTATTTAGATGGGACAGTGCACATTGATAGACATATAAAACATGTAAATGTGCTGTATTATAGCGGCGGCACGGTGGCGCAGTGGTTAGCACTGTTGCCTCACAGTGAGAAGGTCCCGGGTTCGAATCCCGGGCCGCCCATTTCCTGTTTTTGGACTCGAAGGTCGGAGGTTCAAATCTGAGTCCAAGCAAACCAACTGCTAATGTAGTTTTAATTGTACTTAACTTCATTTGTTTATTTAGATGGGACAGTGCACATTGATAGACATATAAAACATGTAAATGTGCTGTATTATAGCGGCGGCACGGTGGCGCAGTGGTTAGCACTGTTGCCTCACAGTGAGAAGGTCCCGGGTTCGAATCCCGGGCCGCCCATTTCCTGTTTTTGGACTCGAAGGTCGGAGGTTCAAATCTGAGTCCAAGCAAACCAACTGCTAATGTAGTTTGATTGTATTTAACTTCATTTGTTTATTTAGATGGGACAGTGCACATTGATAGACATATAAAACATGTAAATGTGCTGTATTATAGCGGCGGCACGGTGGCGCAGTGGTTAGCACTGTTGCCTCACAGTGAGAAGGTCCCGGGTTCGAATCCCGGGCCGCCCATTTCCTGTTTTTGGACTCGAAGGTCGGAGGTTCAAATCTGAGTCCAAGCAAACCAACTGCTAATGTAGTTTTAATTGTACTTAACTTCATTTGTTTATTTAAATGGGACAGTGCACATTGATAGACATATAAAACATGTAAATGTGCTGTATTATAGCGGCGGCACGGTGGCGCAGTGGTTAGCACTGTTGCCTCACAGTGAGAAGGTCCCGGGTTCGAATCCCGGGCCGCCCATTTCCTGTTTTTGGACTCGAAGGTCGGAGGTTCAAATCTGAGTCCAAGCAAACCAACTGCTAATGTAGTTTTAATTGTACTTAACTTCATTTGTTTATTTAGATGGGACAGTGCACATTGATAGACATATAAAACATGTAAATGTGCTGTATTATAGCGGCGGCACGGTGGCGCAGTGGTTAGCACTGTTGCCTCACAGTGAGAAGGTCCCGGGTTCGAATCCCGGGCCGCCCATTTCCTGTTTTTGGACTCGAAGGTCGGAGGTTCAAATCTGAGTCCAAGCAAACCAACTGCTAATGTAGTTTTAATTGTACTTAACTTCATTTGTTTATTTAGATGGGACAGTGCACATTGATAGACATATAAAACATGTAAATGTGCTGTATTATAGCGGCGGCACGGTGGCGCAGTGGTTAGCACTGTTGCCTCACAGTGAGAAGGTCCCGGGTTCGAATCCCGGGCCGCCCATTTCCTGTTTTTGGACTCGAAGGTCGGAGGTTCAAATCTGAGTCCAAGCAAACCAACTGCTAATGTAGTTTGATTGTACTTAACTTCATTTGTTTATTTAGATGGGACAGTGCACATTGATAGACATATAAAACATGTAAATGTGCTGTATTATAGCGGCGGCACGGTGGCGCAGTGGTTAGCACTGTTGCCTCACAGTGAGAAGGTCCCGGGTTCGAATCCCGGGCCGCCCATTTCCTGTTTTTGGACTCGAAGGTCGGAGGTTCAAATCTGAGTCCAAGCAAACCAACTGTTCATTTGTTTATTTAGATGGGACAGTGCACATTGATAGACATATAAAACATGTAAATGTGCTGTATTATAGCGGCGGCACGGTGGCGCAGTGGTTAGCACTGTTGCCTCACAGTGAGAAGGTCCCGGGTTCGAATCCCGGGCCGCCCATTTCCTGTTTTTGGACTCGAAGGTCGGAGGTTCAAATCTGAGTCCAAGCAAACCAACTGCTAATGTAGTTTGATTGTACTTAACTTCATTTGTTTATTTAAATGGGACAGTGCACATTGATAGACATATAAAACATGTAAATGTGCTGTATTATAGCGGCGGCACGGTGGCGCAGTGGTTAGCACTGTTGCCTCACAGTGAGAAGGTCCCGGGTTCGAATCCCGGGCCGCCCATTTCCTGTTTTTGGACTCGAAGGTCGGAGGTTCAAATCTGAGTCCAAGCAAACCAACTGCTAATGTAGTTTGATTGTACTTAACTTCATTTGTTTATTTAATGGGACAGTGCACATTGATAGACATATAAAACATGTAAATGTGCTGTATTATAGCGGCGGCACGGTGGCGCAGTGGTTAGCACTGTTGCCTCACAGTGAGAAGGTCCCGGGTTCGAATCCCGGGCCGCCCATTTCCTGTTTTTGGACTCGAAGGTCGGAGGTTCAAATCTGAGTCCAAGCAAACCAACTGCTAATGTAGTTTGATTGTACTTAACTTCATTTGTTTATTTAGATGGGACAGTGCACATTGATAGACATATAAAACATGTAAATGTGCTGTATTATAGCGGCGGCACGGTGGCGCAGTGGTTAGCACTGTTGCCTCACAGTGAGAAGGTCCCGGGTTCGAATCCCGGGCCGCCCATTTCCTGTTTTTGGACTCGAAGGTCGGAGGTTCAAATCTGAGTCCAAGCAAACCAACTGCTAATGTAGTTTTAATTGTACTTAACTTCATTTGTTTATTTAAATGGGACAGTGCACATTGATAGACATATGAAACATGTGTGCTGTATTATAGCGGCGGCACGGTGGCGCAGTGGTTAGCACTGTTGCCTCACAGTGAGAAGGTCCCGGGTTCGAATCCCGGGCCGCCCATTTCCTGTTTTTGGACTCGAAGGTCGGAGGTTCAAATCTGAGTCCAAGCAAACCAACTGCTAATGTAGTTTTAATTGTACTTAACTTCATTTGTTTATTTAAATGGGACAGTGCACATTGATAGACATATAAAACATGTAAATGTGCTGTATTATAGCGGCGGCACGGTGGCGCAGTGGTTAGCACTGTTGCCTCACAGTGAGAAGGTCCCGGGTTCGAATCCCGGGCCGCCCATTTCCTGTTTTTGGACTCGAAGGTCGGAGGTTCAAATCTGAGTCCAAGCAAACCAACTGCTAATGTAGTTTTAATTGTACTTAACTTCATTTGTTTATTTAGATGGGACAGTGCACATTGATAGACATATAAAACATGTAAATGTGCTGTATTATAGCGGCGGCACGGTGGCGCAGTGGTTAGCACTGTTGCCTCACAGTGAGAAGGTCCCGGGTTCGAATCCCGGGCCGCCCATTTCCTGTTTTTGGACTCGAAGGTCGGAGGTTCAAATCTGAGTCCAAGCAAACCAACTGCTAATGTAGTTTTAATTGTACTTAACTTCATTTGTTTATTTAGATGGGACAGTGCACATTGATAGACATATAAAACATGTAAATGTGCTGTATTATAGCGGCGGCACGGTGGCGCAGTGGTTAGCACTGTTGCCTCACAGTGAGAAGGTCCCGGGTTCGAATCCCGGGCCGCCCATTTCCTGTTTTTGGACTCGAAGGTCGGAGGTTCAAATCTGAGTCCAAGCAAACCAACTGCTAATGTAGTTTTAATTGTACTTAACTTCATTTGTTTATTTAGATGGGACAGTGCACATTGATAGACATATAAAACATGTAAATGTGCTGTATTATAGCGGCGGCACGGTGGCGCAGTGGTTAGCACTGTTGCCTCACAGTGAGAAGGTCCCGGGTTCGAATCCCGGGCCGCCCATTTCCTGTTTTTGGACTCGAAGGTCGGAGGTTCAAATCTGAGTCCAAGCAAACCAACTGCTAATGTAGTTTTAATTGTACTTAACTTCATTTGTTTATTTAGATGGGACAGTGCACATTGATAGACATATAAAACATGTAAATGTGCTGTATTATAGCGGCGGCACGGTGGCGCAGTGGTTAGCACTGTTGCCTCACAGTGAGAAGGTCCCGGGTTCGAATCCCGGGCCGCCCATTTCCTGTTTTTGGACTCGAAGGTCGGAGGTTCAAATCTGAGTCCAAGCAAACCAACTGCTAATGTAGTTTGATTGTACTTAACTTCATTTGTTTATTTAAATGGGACAGTGCACATTGATAGACATATAAAACATGTAAATGTGCTGTATTATAGCGGCGGCACGGTGGCGCAGTGGTTAGCACTGTTGCCTCACAGTGAGAAGGTCCCGGGTTCGAATCCCGGGCCGCCCATTTTCCTGTTTTTGGACTCGAAGGTCGGAGGTTCAAATCTGAGTCCAAGCAAACCAACTGCTAATGTAGTTTTATTGTACTTAACTTCATTTGTTTATTAATATGGGACAGTGCACATTGATAGACATATAAAACATGTAAATGTGCTGTATTATAGCGGCGGCACGGTGGCGCAGTGGTTAGCACTGTTGCCTCACAGTGAGAAGGTCCCGGGTTCGAATCCCGGGCCGCCCATTTCCTGTTTTTGGACTCGAAGGTCGGAGGTTCAAATCTGAGTCCAAGCAAACCAACTGCTAATGTAGTTTGATTGTATTTTACTTCTTTTGTTTATTTAGATGGGACAGTGCACATTGATAGACATATAAAACATGTAAATGTGCTGTATTATAGCGGCGGCACGGTGGCGCAGTGGTTAGCACTGTTGCCTCACAGTGAGAAGGTCCCGGGTTCGAATCCCGGGCCGCCCATTTCCTTTTTTTGGACTCGAAGGTCGGAGGTTCAAATCTGAGTCCAAGCAAACCAACTGCTAATGTAGTTTGATTGTACTTAACTTCATTTGTTTATTTAGATGGGACAGTGCACATTGATAGACATATAAAACATGTAAATGTGCTGTATTATAGCGGCGGCACGGTGGCGCAGTGGTTAGCACTGTTGCCTCACAGTGAGAAGGTCCCGGGTTCGAATCCCGGGCCGCCCATTTCCTGTTTTTGGACTCGAAGGTCGGAGGTTCAAATCTGAGTCCAAGCAAACCAACTGCTAATGTAGTTTTAATTGTACTTAACTTCATTTGTTTATTTAGATGGGACAGTGCACATTGATAGACATATAAAACATGTAAATGTGCTGTATTATAGCGGCGGCACGGTGGCGCAGTGGTTAGCACTGTTGCCTCACAGTGAGAAGGTCCCGGGTTCGAATCCCGGGCCGCCCATTTCCTGTTTTTGGACTCGAAGGTCGGAGGTTCAAATCTGAGTCCAAGCAAACCAACTGCTAATGTAGTTTTAATTGTACTTAACTTCATTTGTTTATTTAAATGGGACAGTGCACATTGATAGACATATAAAACATGTAAATGTGCTGTATTATAGCGGCGGCACGGTGGCGCAGTGGTTAGCACTGTTGCCTCACAGTGAGAAGGTCCCGGGTTCGAATCCCGGGCCGCCCATTTCCTGTTTTTGGACTCGAAGGTCGGAGGTTCAAATCTGAGTCCAAGCAAACCAACTGCTAATGTAGTTTTAATTGTACTTAACTTCATTTGTTTATTTAGATGGGACAGTGCACATTGATAGACATATAAAACATGTAAATGTGCTGTATTATAGCGGCGGCACGGTGGCGCAGTGGTTAGCACTGTTGCCTCACAGTGAGAAGGTCCCGGGTTCGAATCCCGGGCCGCCCATTTCCTGTTTTTGGACTCGAAGGTCGGAGGTTCAAATCTGAGTCCAAGCAAACCAACTGCTAATGTAGTTTGATTGTACTTAACTTCATTTGTTTATTTAGATGGGACAGTGCACATTGATAGACATATAAAACATGTAAATGTGCTGTATTATAGCGGCGGCACGGTGGCGCAGTGGTTAGCACTGTTGCCTCACAGTGAGAAGGTCCCGGGTTCGAATCCCGGGCCGCCCATTTCCTGTTTTTGGACTCGAAGGTCGGAGGTTCAAATCTGAGTCCAAGCAAACCAACTGCTAATGTAGTTTGATTGTACTTAACTTCATTTGTTTATTTAGATGGGACAGTGCACATTGATAGACATATAAAACATGTAAATGTGCTGTATTATAGCGGCGGCACGGTGGCGCAGTGGTTAGCACTGTTGCCTCACAGTGAGAAGGTCCCGGGTTCGAATCCCGGGCCGCCCATTTCCTGTTTTTGGACTCGAAGGTCGGAGGTTCAAATCTGAGTCCAAGCAAACCAACTGCTAATGTAGTTTTAATTGTACTTAACTTCATTTGTTTATTTAAATGGGACAGTGCACATTGATAGACATATAAAACATGTAAATGTGCTGTATTATAGCGGCACGGTGGCGCAGTGGTTAGCACTGTTGCCTCACAGTGAGAAGGTCCCGGGTTCGAATCCCGGGCCGCCCATTTCCTGTTTTTGGACTCGAAGGTCGGAGGTTCAAATCTGAGTCCAAGCAAACCAACTGCTAATGTAGTTTTAATTGTACTTAACTTCATTTGTTTATTTAAATGGGACAGTGCACATTGATAGACATATAAAACATGTAAATGTGCTGTATTATAGCGGCGGCACGGTGGCGCAGTGGTTAGCACTGTTGCCTCACAGTGAGAAGGTCCCGGGTTCGAATCCCGGGCCGCCCATTTCCTGTTTTTGGACTCGAAGGTCGGAGGTTCAAATCTGAGTCCAAGCAAACCAACTGCTAATGTAGTTTTAATTGTACTTAACTTCATTTGTTTATTTAGATGGGACAGTGCACATTGATAGACATATAAAACATGTAAATGTGCTGTATTATAGCGGCGGCACGGTGGCGCAGTGGTTAGCACTGTTGCCTCACAGTGAGAAGGTCCCGGGTTCGAATCCCGGGCCGCCCATTTCCTGTTTTTGGACTCGAAGGTCGGAGGTTCAAATCTGAGTCCAAGCAAACCAACTGCTAATGTAGTTTGATTGTACTTAACTTCATTTGTTTATTTAGATGGGACAGTGCACATTGATAGACATATAAAACATGTAAATGTGCTGTATTATAGCGGCGGCACGGTGGCGCAGTGGTTAGCACTGTTGCCTCACAGTGAGAAGGTCCCGGGTTCGAATCCCGGGCCGCCCATTTCCTGTTTTTGGACTCGAAGGTCGGAGGTTCAAATCTGAGTCCAAGCAAACCAACTGCTAATGTAGTTTGATTGTACTTAACTTCATTTGTTTATTTAGATGGGACAGTGCACATTGATAGACATATAAAACATGTAAATGTGCTGTATTATAGCGGCGGCACGGTGGGCAGTGGTTAGCACTGTTGCCTCACAGTGAGAAGGTCCCGGGTTCGAATCCCGGGCCGCCCATTTCCTGTTTTTGGACTCGAAGGTCGGAGGTTCAAATCTGAGTCCAAGCAAACCAACTGCTAATGTAGTTTTAATTGTACTTAACTTCATTTGTTTATTTAGATGGGACAGTGCACATTGATAGACATATAAAACATGTAAATGTGCTGTATTATAGCGGCGGCACGGTGGCGCAGTGGTTAGCACTGTTGCCTCACAGTGAGAAGGTCCCGGGTTCGAATCCCGGGCCGCCCATTTCCTGTTTTTGGACTCGAAGGTCGGAGGTTCAAATCTGAGTCCAAGCAAACCAACTGCTAATGTAGTTTTAATTGTACTTAACTTCATTTGTTTATTTAGATGGGACAGTGCACATTGATAGACATATAAAACATGTAAATGTGCTGTATTATAGCGGCGGCACGGTGGCGCAGTGGTTAGCACTGTTGCCTCACAGTGAGAGGGTCCCGGGTTCGAATCCCGGGCCGCCCATTTCCTGTTTTTGGACTCGAAGGTCGGAGGTTCAAATCTGAGTCCAAGCAAACCAACTGCTAATGTAGTTTTATTGTACTTAACTTCATTTGTTTATTTAGATGGGACAGTGCACATTGATAGACATATAAAACATGTAAATGTGCTGTATTATAGCGGCGGCACGGTGGCGCAGTGGTTAGCACTGTTGCCTCACAGTGAGAAGGTCCCGGGTTCGAATCCCGGGCCGCCCATTTCCTGTTTTTGGACTCGAAGGTCGGAGGTTCAAATCTGAGTCCAAGCAAACCAACTGCTAATGTAGTTTTAATTGTACTTAACTTCATTTGTTTATTTAGATGGGACAGTGCACATTGATAGACATATAAAACATGTAAATGTGCTGTATTATAGCGGCGGCACGGTGGCGCAGTGGTTAGCACTGTTGCCTCACAGTGAGAAGGTCCCGGGTTCGAATCCCGGGCCGCCCATTTCCTGTTTTTGGACTCGAAGGTCGGAGGTTCAAATCTGAGTCCAAGCAAACCAACTGCTAATGTAGTTTTAATTGTACTTAACTTCATTTGTTTATTTAGATGGGACAGTGCACATTGATAGACATATAAAACATGTAAATGTGCTGTATTATAGCGGCACGGCACGGTGGCGTGGTTAGCACTGTTGCCTCACAGTGAGAAGGTCCCGGGTTCGAATCCCGGGCCGCCCATTTCCTGTTTTTGGACTCGAAGGTCGGAGGTTCAAATCTGAGTCCAAGCAAACCAACTGCTAATGTAGTTTGATTGTACTTAACTTCATTTGTTTATTTAGATGGGACAGTGCACATTGATAGACATATAAAACATGTAAATGTGCTGTATTATAGCGGCGGCACGGTGGCGCAGTGGTTAGCACTGTTGCCTCACAGTGAGAAGGTCCCGGGTTCGAATCCCGGGCCGCCCATTTCCTGTTTTTGGACTCGAAGGTCGGAGGTTCAAATCGAAGTCCAAGCAAACAAAACAACTGCTAATGTAGTTTTAATTGTACTTAACTTCATTTGTTTATTAAGATGGGACAGTGCACATTGATAGACATATAAAACATGTAAATGTGCTGTATTATAGCGGCGGCACGGTGGCGCAGTGGTTAGCACTGTTGCCTCACAGTGAGAAGGTCCCGGGTTCGAATCCCGGGCCGCCCATTTCCTGTTTTTGGACTCGAAGGTCGGAGGTTCAAATCTGAGTCCAAGCAAACCAACTGCTAATGTAGTTTTAATTGTACTTAACTTCATTTGTTTATTTAAATGGGACAGTGCACATTGATAGACATATAAAACATGTAAATGTGCTGTATTATAGCGGCGGCACGGTGGCGCAGTGGTTAGCACTGTTGCCTCACAGTGAGAAGGTCCCGGGTTCGAATCCCGGGCCGCCCATTTCCTGTTTTTGGACTCGAAGGTCGGAGGTTCAAATCTGAGTCCAAGCAAACCAACTGCTAATGTAGTTTGATTGTACTTAACTTCATTTGTTTATTTAAATGGGACAGTGCACATTGATAGACATATAAAACATGTAAATGTGCTGTATTATATTTAGATGGGCGGCGGCACGGTGGCGCAGTGGTTAGCACTGTTGCCTCACAGTGAGAAGGTCCCGGGTTCGAATCCCGGGCCGCCCATTTCCTGTTTTTGGACTCGAAGGTCGGAGGTTCAAATCTGAGTCCAAGCAAACCAACTGCTAATGTAGTTTTAATTGTACTTAACTTCATTTGTTTATTTAAATGGGACAGTGCACATTGATAGACATATAAAACATGTAAATGTGCTGTATTATAGCGGCGGCACGGTGGCGCAGTGGTTAGCACTGTTGCCTCACAGTGAGAAGGTCCCGGGTTCGAATCCCGGGCCGCCCATTTCCTGTTTTTGGACTCGAAGGTCCGAGGTTCAAATCTGAGTCCAAGCAAACCAACTGCTAATGTTGTTTGATGTATTCAACTTCATTTGTTTATTTAGATGGGACAGTGCACATTGATAGACATATAAAACATGTAAATGTGCTGTATTATAGCGGCGGCACAGTGGCGCAGTGGTTAGCACTGTTGCCTCACAGTGAGAAGGTCCCGGGTTCGAATCCCGGGCCGCCCATTTCCTGTTTTTGGACTCGAAGGTCGGAGGTTCAAATCTGAGTCCAAGCAAACCAACTGCTAATGTAGTTTTAATTGTACTTAACTTCATTTGTTTATTTAGATGGGACAGTGCACATTGATAGACATATAAAACATGTAAATGTGCTGTATTATAGCGGCGGCACGGTGGCGCAGTGGTTAGCACTGTTGCCTCACAGTGAGAAGGTCCCGGGTTCGAATCCCGGGCCGCCCATTTCCTGTTTTTGGACTCGAAGGTCGGAGGTTCAAATCTGTCCAAGCAAACCAACTGCTAATGTAGTTTTAATTGTACTTAACTTCATTTGTTTATTTAGATGGGACAGTGCACATTGATAGACATATAAAACATGTAAATGTGCTGTATTATAGCGGCGGCACGGTGGCGCAGTGGTTAGCACTGTTGCCTCACAGTGAGAAGGTCCCGGGTTCGAATCCCGGGCCGCCCATTTCCTGTTTTTGGACTCGAAGGTCGGAGGTTCAAATCTGAGTCCAAGCAAACCAACTGCTAATGTAGTTTTAATTGTACTTAACTTCATTTGTTTATTTAGATGGGACAGTGCACATTGATAGACATATAAAACATGTAAATGTGCTGTATTATAGCGGCGGCACGGTGGCGCAGTGGTTAGCACTGTTGCCTCACAGTGAGAAGGTCCCGGGTTCGAATCCCGGGCCGCCCATTTCCTGTTTTTGGACTCGAAGGTCGGAGGTTCAAATCTGAGTCCAAGCAAACCAACTGCTAATGTAGTTTTTAATTGTACTTAACTTCATTTGTTTATTTAGATGGGACAGTGCACATTGATAGACATATAAAACATGTAAATGTGCTGTATTATAGCGGCGGCACGGTGGCGCAGTGGTTAGCACTGTTGCCTCACAGTGAGAAGGTCCCGGGTTCGAATCCCGGGCCGCCCATTTCCTGTTTTTGGACTCGAAGGTCGGAGGTTCAAATCTGAGTCCAAGCAAACCAACTGCTAATGTAGTTTGATTGTACTTAACTTCATTTGTTTATTTAAGATGGGACAGTGCACATTGATAGACATATAAAACATGTAAATGTGCTGTATTATAGCGGCGGCACGGTGGCGCAGTGGTTAGCACTGTTGCCTCACAGTGAGAAGGTCCCGGGTTCGAATCCCGGGCCGCCCATTTCCTGTTTTTGGACTCGAAGGTCGGAGGTTCAAATCTGAGTCCAAGCAAACCAACTGCTAATGTAGTTTTATTGTACTTAACTTCATTTTTTTATTTAAGATGGGACAGTGCACATTGATAGACATATAAAACATGTAAATGTGCTGTATTATAGCGGCGGCACGGTGGCGCAGTGGTTAGCACTGTTGCCTCACAGTGAGAAGGTCCCGGGTTCGAATCCCGGGCCGCCCATTTCCTGTTTTTGGACTCGAAGGTCGGAGGTTCAAATCTGAGTCCAAGCAAACCAACTGCTAATGTAGTTTTAATTGTACTTAACTTCATTTGTTTATTTAAGATGGGACAGTGCACATTGATAGACATATAAAACATGTAAATGTGCTGTATTATAGCGGCGGCACGGTGGCGCAGTGGTTAGCACTGTTGCCTCACAGTGAGAAGGTCCCGGGTTCGAATCCCGGGCCGCCCATTTCCTGTTTTTGGACTCGAAGGTCGGAGGTTCAAATCTGAGTCCAAGCAAACCAACTGCTAATGTAGTTTTAATTGTACTTAACTTCATTTGTTTATTTAGATGGGACAGTGCACATTGATAGACATATAAAACATGTAAATGTGCTGTATTATAGCGGCGGCACGGTGGCGCAGTGGTTAGCACTGTTGCCTCACAGTGAGAAGGTCCCGGGTTCGAATCCCGGGCCGCCCATTTCCTGTTTTTGGACTCGAAGGTCGGAGGTTCAAATCTGAGTCCAAGCAAACCAACTGCTAATGTAGTTTGATTGTATTTAACTTCATTTGTTTATATGGGACAGTGCACATTGATAGACATATAAAACATGTAAATGTGCTGTATTATACCGGCGGCACGGTGGCGCAGTGGTTAGCACTGTTGCCTCACAGTGAGAAGGTCCCGGGTTCGAATCCCGGGCCGCCCATTTCCTGTTTTTGGACTCGAAGGTCGGAGGTTCAAATCTGAGTCCAAGCAAACCAACTGCTAATGTAGTTTGATTGTACTTAACTTCATTTGTTTATTTAAATGGGACAGTGCACATTGATAGACATATAAAACATGTAAATGTGCTGTATTATAGCGGCGGCACGGTGGCGCAGTGGTTAGCACTGTTGCCTCACAGTGAGAAGGTCCCGGGTTCGAATCCCGGGCCGCCCATTTCCTGTTTTTGGACTCGAAGGTCGGAGGTTCAAATCTGAGTCCAAGCAAACCAACTGCTAATGTAGTTTGATTGTACTTAACTTCATTTGTTTATTTAAATGGGACAGTGCACATTGATAGACATATAAAACATGTAAATGTGCTGTATTATAGCGGCGGCACGGTGGCGCAGTGGTTAGCACTGTTGCCTCACAGTGAGAAGGTCCCGGGTTCGAATCCCGGGCCGCCCATTTCCTGTTTTTGGACTCGAAGGTCGGAGGTTCAAATCTGAGTCCAAGCAAACCAACTGCTAATGTAGTTTTAATTGTACTTAACTTCATTTGTTTATTTAGATGGGACAGTGCACATTGATAGACATATAAAACATGTAAATGTGCTGTATTATAGCGGCGGCACGGTGGCGCAGTGGTTAGCACTGTTGCCTCACAGTGAGAAGGTCCCGGGTTCGAATCCCGGGTTCGAATCCCGGGCCGCCCATTTCCTGTTTTTGGACTCGAAGGTCGGAGGTTCAAATCTGAGTCCAAGCAAACCAACTGCTAATGTAGTTTTAATTGTACTTAACTTCATTTGTTTATTTAAATGGGACAGTGCACATTGATAGACATATAAAACATGTAAATGTGCTGTATTATAGCGGCGGCACGGTGGCGCAGTGGTTAGCACTGTTGCCTCACAGTGAGAAGGTCCCGGGTTCGAATCCCGGGCCGCCCATTTCCTGTTTTTGGACTCGAAGGTCGGAGGTTCAAATCTGAGTCCAAGCAAACCAACTGCTAATGTAGTTTTAATTGTACTTAACTTCATTTGTTTATTTAGATGGGACAGTGCACATTGATAGACATATAAAACATGTAAATGTGCTGTATTATAGCGGCGGCACGGTGGCGCAGTGGTTAGCACTGTTGCCTCACAGTGAGAAGGTCCCGGGTTCGAATCCCGGGCCGCCCATTTCCTGTTTTTGGACTCGAAGGTCGGAGGTTCAAATCTGAGTCCAAGCAAACCAACTGCTAATGTAGTTTGATTGTACTTAACTTCATTTGTTTATTTAGATGGGACAGTGCACATTGATAGACATATAAAACATGTAAATGTGCTGTATTATAGCGGCGGCACGGTGGCGCAGTGGTTAGCACTGTTGCCTCACAGTGAGAAGGTCCCGGGTTCGAATCCCGGGCCGCCCATTTCCTGTTTTTGGACTCGAAGGTCGGAGGTTCAAATCTGAGTCCAAGCAAACCAACTGCTAATGTAGTTTGATTGTACTTAACTTCATTTGTTTATTTAGATGGGACAGTGCACATTGATAGACATATAAAACATGTAAATGTGCTGTATTATAGCGGCGGCACGGTGGCGCAGTGGTTAGCACTGTTGCCTCACAGTGAGAAGGTCCCGGGTTCGAATCCCGGGCCGCCCATTTCCTGTTTTTGGACTCGAAGGTCGGAGGTTCAAATCTGAGTCCAAGCAAACCAACTGCTAATGTAGTTTTAATTGTACTTAACTTCATTTGTTTATTTAGATGGGACAGTGCACATTGATAGACATATAAAACATGTAAATGTGCTGTATTATAGCGGCGGCACGGTGGCGCAGTGGTTAGCACTGTTGCCTCACAGTGAGAAGGTCCCGGGTTCGAATCCCGGGCCGCCCATTTCCTGTTTTTGGACTCGAAGGTCGGAGGTTCAAATCTGAGTCCAAGCAAACCAACTGCTAATGTAGTTTTATTGTACTTAACTTCATTTGTTTATTTAAGATGGGACAGTGCACATTGATAGACATATAAAACATGTAAATGTGCTGTATTATAGCGGCGGCACGGTGGCGCAGTGGTTAGCACTGTTGCCTCACAGTGAGAAGGTCCCGGGTTCGAATCCCGGGCCGCCCATTTCCTGTTTTTGGACTCGAAGGTCGGAGGTTCAAATCTGAGTCCAAGCAAACCAACTGCTAATGTAGTTTTATTGTACTTAAGTTCATTTTATTTAATGGGACAGTGCACATTGATAGACATATAAAACATGTAAATGTGCTGTATTATAGCGGCGGCACGGTGGCGCAGTGGTTAGCACTGTTGCCTCACAGTGAGAAGGTCCCGGGTTCGAATCCCGGGCCGCCCATTTCCTGTTTTTGGACTCGAAGGTCGGAGGTTCAAATCTGAGTCCAAGCAAACCAACTGCTAATGTAGTTTTAATTGTACTTAACTTCATTTGTTTATTTAAATGGGACAGTGCACATTGATAGACATATAAAACATGTAAATGTGCTGTATTATAGCGGCGGCACGGTGGCGCAGTGGTTAGCACTGTTGCCTCACAGTGAGAAGGTCCCGGGTTCGAATCCCGGGCCGCCCATTTCCTGTTTTTGGACTCGAAGGTCGGAGGTTCAAATCTGAGTCCAAGCAAACCAACTGCTAATGTAGTTTGATTGTACTTAACTTCATTTGTTTATTTAAATGGGACAGTGCACATTGATAGACTATAAAACATGTAAATGTGCTGTATTATAGCGGCGGCACGGTGGCGCAGTGGTTAGCACTGTTGCCTCACAGTGAGAAGGTCCCGGGTTCGAATCCCGGGCCGCCCATTTCCTGTTTTTGGACTCGAAGGTCGGAGGTTCAAATCTGAGTCCAAGCAAACCAACTGCTAATGTAGTTTGATTGTACTTAACTTCATTTGTTTATTTAGATGGGACAGTGCACATTGATAGACATATAAAACATGTAAATGTGCTGTATTATAGCGGCGGCACGGTGGCGCAGTGGTTAGCACTGTTGCCTCACAGTGAGAAGGTCCCGGGTTCGAATCCCGGGCCGCCCATTTCCTGTTTTTGGACTCGAAGGTCGGAGGTTCAAATCTGAGTCCAAGCAAACCAACTGCTAATGTAGTTTTAATTGTACTTAACTTCATTTGTTTATTTAGATGGGACAGTGCACATTGATAGACATATAAAACATGTAAATGTGCTGTATTATAGCGGTGGCGCAGTGGTTAGCACTGTTGCCTCACAGTGAGAAGGTCCCGGGTTCGAATCCCGGGCCGCCCATTTCCTGTTTTTGGACTCGAAGGTCGGAGGTTCAAATCTGAGTCCAAGCAAACCAACTGCTAATGTAGTTTTAATTGTACTTAACTTCATTTGTTTATTTAGATGGGACAGTGCACATTGATAGACATATAAAACATGTAAATGTGCTGTATTATAGCGGCGGCACGGTGGCGCAGTGGTTAGCACTGTTGCCTCACAGTGAGAAGGTCCCGGGTTCGAATCCCGGGCCGCCCATTTCCTGTTTTTGGACTCGAAGGTCGGAGGTTCAAATCTGAGTCCAAGCAAACCAACTGCTAATGTAGTTTTAATTGTACTTAACTTCATTTGTTTATTTAGATGGGACAGTGCACATTGATAGACATATAAAACATGTAAATGTGCTGTATTATAGCGGCGGCACGGTGGCGCAGTGGTTAGCACTGTTGCCTCACAGTGAGAAGGTCCCGGGTTCGAATCCCGGGCCGCCCATTTCCTGTTTTTGGACTCGAAGGTCGGAGGTTCAAATCTGAGTCCAAGCAAACCAACTGCTAATGTAGTTTTAATTGTACTTAACTTCATTTGTTTATTTAAATGGGACAGTGCACATTGATAGACATATAAAACATGTAAATGTGCTGTATTATAGCGGCGGCACGGTGGCGCAGTGGTTAGCACTGTTGCCTCACAGTGAGAAGGTCCCGGGTTCGAATCCCGGGCCGCCCATTTCCTGTTTTTGGACTCGAAGGTCGGAGGTTCAAATCTGAGTCCAAGCAAACCAACTGCTAATGTAGTTTGATTGTACTTAACTTCATTTGTTTATTTAGATGGGACAGTGCACATTGATAGACATATAAAACATGTAAATGTGCTGTATTATAGCGGCGGCACGGTGGCGCAGTGGTTAGCACTGTTGCCTCACAGTGAGAAGGTCCCGGGTTCGAATCCCGGGCCGCCCATTTCCTGTTTTTGGACTCGAAGGTCGGAGGTTCAAATCTGAGTCCAAGCAAACCAACTGCTAATGTAGTTTTAATTGTACTTAACTTCATTTGTTTATTTAGATGGGACAGTGCACATTGATAGACATATAAAACATGTAAATGTGCTGTATTATAGCGGCGGCACGGTGGCGCAGTGGTTAGCACTGTTGCCTCACAGTGAGAAGGTCCCGGGTTCGAATCCCGGGCCGCCCATTTCCTGTTTTTGGACTCGAAGGTCGGAGGTTCAAATCTGAGTCCAAGCAAACCAACTGCTAATGTAGTTTTAATTGTACTTAACTTCATTTGTTTATTTATGGGACAGTGCACATTGATAGACATATAAAACATGTAAATGTGCTGTATTATAGCGGCGGCACGGTGGCGCAGTGGTTAGCACTGTTGCCTCACAGTGAGAAGGTCCCGGGTTCGAATCCCGGGCCGCCCATTTCCTGTTTTTGGACTCGAAGGTCGGAGGTTCAAATCTGAGTCCAAGCAAACCAACTGCTAATGTAGTTTGATTGTACTTAACTTCATTTGTTTATTTAGATGGGACAGTGCACATTGATAGACATATAAAACATGTAAATGTGCTGTATTATAGCGGCGGCACGGTGGCGCAGTGGTTAGCACTGTTGCCTCACAGTGAGAAGGTCCCGGGTTCGAATCCCGGGCCGCCCATTTCCTGTTTTTGGACTCGAAGGTCGGAGGTTCAAATCTGAGTCCAAGCAAACCAACTGCTAATGTAGTTTTAATTGTACTTAACTTCATTTGTTTATTTAGATGGGACAGTGCACATTGATAGACATATAAAACATGTAAATGTGCTGTATTATAGCGGCGGCACGGTGGCGCAGTGGTTAGCACTGTTGCCTCACAGTGAGAAGGTCCCGGGTTCGAATCCCGGGCCGCCCATTTCCTGTTTTTGGACTCGAAGGTCGGAGGTTCAAATCTGAGTCCAAGCAAACCAACTGCTAATGTAGTTTTAATTGTACTTAACTTCATTTGTTTATTTAGATGGGACAGTGCACATTGATAGACATATAAAACATGTAAATGTGCTGTATTATAGCGGCGGCACGGTGGCGCAGTGGTTAGCACTGTTGCCTCACAGTGAGAAGGTCCCGGGTTCGAATCCCGGGCCGCCCATTTCCTGTTTTTGGACTCGAAGGTCGGAGGTTCAAATCTGAGTCCAAGCAAACCAACTGCTAATGTAGTTTTAATTGTACTTAACTTCATTTGTTTATTTAGATGGGACAGTGCACATTGATAGACATATAAAACATGTAAATGTGCTGTATTATAGCGGCGGCACGGTGGCGCAGTGGTTAGCACTGTTGCCTCACAGTGAGAAGGTCCCGGGTTCGAATCCAGGCCGCCCATTTCCTGTTTTTGGACTCGAAGGTCGGAGGTTCAAATCTGAGTCCAAGCAAACCAACTGCTAATGTAGTTTTATTGTACTTAACTTCATTTGTTTATTTAGATGGGACAGTGCACATTGATAGACATATAAAACATGTAAATGTGCTGTATTATAGCGGCGGCACGGTGGCGCAGTGGTTAGCACTGTTGCCTCACAGTGAGAAGGTCCCGGGTTCGAATCCCGGGCCGCCCATTTCCTGTTTTTGGACTCGAAGGTCGGAGGTTCAAATCTGAGTCCAAGCAAACCAACTGCTAATGTAGTTTGATTGTACTTAACTTCATTTGTTTATTTAAATGGGACAGTGCACATTGATAGACATATAAAACATGTAAATGTGCTGTATTATAGCGGCGGCACGGTGGCGCAGTGGTTAGCACTGTTGCCTCACAGTGAGAAGGTCCCGGGTTCGAATCCCGGGCCGCCCATTTCCTGTTTTTGGACTCGAAGGTCGGAGGTTCAAATCTGAGTCCAAGCAAACCAACTGCTAATGTAGTTTGATTGTACTTAACTTCATTTGTTTATTTAAGATGGGACAGTGCACATTGATAGACATATAAAACATGTAAATGTGCTGTATTATAGCGGCGGCACGGTGGCGCAGTGGTTAGCACTGTTGCCTCACAGTGAGAAGGTCCCGGGTTCGAATCCCGGGCCGCCCATTTCCTGTTTTTGGACTCGAAGGTCGGAGGTTCAAATCTGAGTCCAAGCAAACCAACTGCTAATGTAGTTTTAATTGTACTTAACTTCATTTGTTTTTTAAGATGGGACAGTGCACATTGATAGACATATAAAACATGTAAATGTGCTGTATTATAGCGGCGGCACGGTGGCGCAGTGGTTAGCACTGTTGCCTCACAGTGAGAAGGTCCCGGGTTCGAATCCCGGGCCGCCCATTTCCTGTTTTTGGACTCGAAGGTCGGAGGTTCAAATCTGAGTCCAAGCAAACCAACTGCTAATGTAGTTTTAATTGTACTTAACTTCATTTGTTTATTTAGATGGGACAGTGCACATTGATAGACATATAAAACATGTAAATGTGCTGTATTATAGCGGCGGCACGGTGGCGCAGTGGTTAGCACTGTTGCCTCACAGTGAGAAGGTCCCGGGTTCGAATCCCGGGCCGCCCATTTCCTGTTTTTGGACTCGAAGGTCGGAGGTTCAAATCTGAGTCCAAGCAAACCAACTGCTAATGTAGTTTTAATTGTACTTAACTTCATTTGTTTATTTAGATGGGACAGTGCACATTGATAGACATATAAAACATGTAAATGTGCTGTATTATAGCGGCGGCACGGTGGCGCAGTGGTTAGCACTGTTGCCTCACAGTGAGAAGGTCCCGGGTTCGAATCCCGGGCCGCCCATTTCCTGTTTTTGGACTCGAAGGTCGGAGGTTCAAATCTGAGTCCAAGCAAACCAACTGCTAATGTAGTTTTATTGTACTTAACTTCATTTGTTTATTTAGATGGGACAGTGCACATTGATAGACATATAAAACATGTAAATGTGCTGTATTATAGCGGCGGCACGGTGGCGCAGTGGTTAGCACTGTTGCCTCACAGTGAGAAGGTCCCGGGTTCGAATCCCGGGCCGCCCATTTCCTGTTTTTGGACTCGAAGGTCGGAGGTTCAAATCTGAGTCCAAGCAAACCAACTGCTAATGTAGTTTTATTGTACTTAACTTCATTTGTTTATTTAGATGGGACAGTGCACATTGATAGACATATAAAACATGTAAATGTGCTGTATTATAGCGGCGGCACGGTGGCGCAGTGGTTAGCACTGTTGCCTCACAGTGAGAAGGTCCCGGGTTCGAATCCCGGGCCGCCCATTTCCTGTTTTTGGACTCGAAGGTCGGAGGTTCAAATCTGAGTCCAAGCAAACCAACTGCTAATGTAGTTTTAATTGTATAACTTCATTTGTTTATTTAGATGGGACAGTGCACATTGATAGACATATAAAACATGTAAATGTGCTGTATTATAGCGGCGGCACGGTGGCGCAGTGGTTAGCACTGTTGCCTCACAGTGAGAAGGTCCCGGGTTCGAATCCCGGGCCGCCCATTTCCTGTTTTTGGACTCGAAGGTCGGAGGTTCAAATCTGAGTCCAAGCAAACCAACTGCTAATGTAGTTTTAATTGTACTTAACTTCATTTGTTTATTTAGATGGGACAGTGCACATTGATAGACATATAAAACATGTAAATGTGCTGTATTATAGCGGCGGCACGGTGGCGCAGTGGTTAGCACTGTTGCCTCACAGTGAGAAGGTCCCGGGTTCGAATCCCGGGCCGCCCATTTCCTGTTTTTGGACTCGAAGGTCGGAGGTTCAAATCTGAGTCCAAGCAAACCAACTGCTAATGTAGTTTTAATTGTACTTAACTTCATTTGTTTATTTAGATGGGACAGTGCACATTGATAGACATATAAAACATGTAAATGTGCTGTATTATAGCGGCGGCACGGTGGCGCAGTGGTTAGCACTGTTGCCTCACAGTGAGAAGGTCCCGGGTTCGAATCCCGGGCCGCCCATTTCCTGTTTTTGGACTCGAAGGTCGGAGGTTCAAATCTGAGTCCAAGCAAACCAACTGCTAATGTAGTTTTATTGTACTTAACTTCATTTGTTTATTTAGATGGGACAGTGCACATTGATAGACATATAAAACATGTAAATGTGCTGTATTATAGCGGCGGCACGGTGGCGCAGTGGTTAGCACTGTTGCCTCACAGTGAGAAGGTCCCGGGTTCGAATCCCGGGCCGCCCATTTCCTGTTTTTGGACTCGAAGGTCGGAGGTTCAAATCTGAGTCCAAGCAAACCAACTGCTAATGTAGTTTGATTGTACTTAACTTCATTTGTTTATTTAGATGGGACAGTGCACATTGATAGACATATAAAACATGTAAATGTGCTGTATTATAGCGGCGGCACGGTGGCGCAGTGGTTAGCACTGTTGCCTCACAGTGAGAAGGTCCCGGGTTCGAATCCCGGGCCGCCCATTTCCTGTTTTTGGACTCGAAGGTCGGAGGTTCAAATCTGAGTCCAAGCAAACCAACTGCTAATGTAGTTTTAATTGTACTTAACTTCATTTGTTTATTTAGATGGGACAGTGCACATTGATAGACATATAAAACATGTAAATGTGCTGTATTATAGCGGCGGCACGGTGGCGCAGTGGTTAGCACTGTTGCCTCACAGTGAGAAGGTCCCGGGTTCGAATCCCGGGCCGCCCATTTCCTGTTTTTGGACTCGAAGGTCGGAGGTTCAAATCTGAGTCCAAGCAAACCAACTGCTAATGTAGTTTTATTGTACTTAACTTCATTTGTTTATTTAGATGGGACAGTGCACATTGATAGACATATAAAACATGTAAATGTGCTGTATTATAGGCACGGCACGGTGTGGCGTGTGAGCACTGTTGCCTCACAGTGAGAAGGTCCCGGGTTCGAATCCCGGGCCGCCCATTTCCTGTTTTTGGACTCGAAGGTCGGAGGTTCAAATCTGAGTCCAAGCAAACCAACTGCTAATGTAGTTTGATTGTACTTAACTTCATTTGTTTATTTAAATGGGACAGTGCACATTGATAGACATATAAAACATGTAAATGTGCTGTATTATAGCGGCGGCACGGTGGCGCAGTGGTTAGCACTGTTGCCTCACAGTGAGAAGGTCCCGGGTTCGAATCCCGGGCCGCCCATTTCCTGTTTTTGGACTCGAAGGTCGGAGGTTCAAATCTGAGTCCAAGCAAACCAACTGCTAATGTAGTTTTAATTGTACTTAACTTCATTTGTTTATTTAGATGGGACAGTGCACATTGATAGACATATAAAACATGTAAATGTGCTGTATTATAGCGGCGGCACGGTGGCGCAGTGGTTAGCACTGTTGCCTCACAGTGAGAAGGTCCCGGGTTCGAATCCCGGGCCGCCCATTTCCTGTTTTTGGACTCGAAGGTCGGAGGTTCAAATCTGAGTCCAAGCAAACCAACTGCTAATGTAGTTTTAATTGTACTTAACTTCATTTGTTTATTTAGATGGGACAGTGCACATTGATAGACATATAAAACATGTAAA
The DNA here is from genome assembly GCA_030347415.2 of Decapterus maruadsi. NCBI lineage: Eukaryota > Metazoa > Chordata > Actinopteri > Carangiformes > Carangidae > Decapterus > Decapterus maruadsi. The sequence continues at coordinate 17,674 of JARUPV020000257.1, read as the reverse complement.
TGTGCTGTATTATAGCGGCGGCACGGTGGCGCAGTGGTTAGCACTGTTGCCTCACAGTGAGAAGGTCCCGGGTTCGAATCCCGGGCCGCCCATTTCCTGTTTTTGGACTCGAAGGTCGGAGGTTCAAATCTGAGTCCAAGCAAACCAACTGCTAATGTAGTTTGATTGTACTTAACTTCATTTGTTTATTTAGATGGGACAGTGCACATTGATAGACATATAAAACATGTAAATGTGCTGTATTATAGCGGCGGCACGGTGGCGCAGTGGTTAGCACTGTTGCCTCACAGTGAGAAGGTCCCGGGTTCGAATCCCGGGCCGCCCATTTCCTGTTTTTGGACTCGAAGGTCGGAGGTTCAAATCTGAGTCCAAGCAAACCAACTGCTAATGTAGTTTGATTGTACTTAACTTCATTTGTTTATTTAGATGGGACAGTGCACATTGATAGACATATAAAACATGTAAATGTGCTGTATTATAGCGGCGGCACGGTGGCGCAGTGGTTAGCACTGTTGCCTCACAGTGAGAAGGTCCCGGGTTCGAATCCCGGGCCGCCCATTTCCTGTTTTTGGACTCGAAGGTCGGAGGTTCAAATCTGAGTCCAAGCAAACCAACTGCTAATGTAGTTTTATTGTACTTAACTTCATTTGTTTATTTAGATGGGACAGTGCACATTGATAGACATATAAAACATGTAAATGTGCTGTATTATAGCGGCGGCACGGTGGCGCAGTGGTTAGCACTGTTGCCTCACAGTGAGAAGGTCCCGGGTTCGAATCCCGGGCCGCCCATTTCCTGTTTTTGGACTCGAAGGTCGGAGGTTCAAATCTGAGTCCAAGCAAACCAACTGCTAATGTAGTTTTAATTGTACTTAACTTCATTTGTTGATTATTTAGAAGATGGGACAGTGCACATTGATAGACATATAAAACATGTAAATGTGCTGTATTATAGCGGCGGCACGGTGGCGCAGTGGTTAGCACTGTTGCCTCACAGTGAGAAGGTCCCGGGTTCGAATCCCGGGCCGCCCATTTCCTGTTTTTGGACTCGAAGGTCGGAGGTTCAAATCTGAGTCCAAGCAAACCAACTGCTAATGTAGTTTTAATTGTACTTAACTTCATTTGTTTATTTAAATGGGACAGTGCACATTGATAGACATATAAAACATGTAAATGTGCTGTATTATAGCGGCGGCACGGTGGCGCAGTGGTTAGCACTGTTGCCTCACAGTGAGAAGGTCCCGGGTTCGAATCCCGGGCCGCCCATTTCCTGTTTTTGGACTCGAAGGTCGGAGGTTCAAATCTGAGTCCAAGCAAACCAACTGCTAATGTAGTTTGATTGTACTTAACTTCATTTGTTTATTTAAATGGGACAGTGCACATTGATAGACATATAAAACATGTAAATGTGCTGTATTATAGCGGCGGCACGGTGGCGCAGTGGCGCAGTGGTTAGCACTGTTGCCTCACAGTGAGAAGGTCCCGGGTTCGAATCCCGGGCCGCCCATTTCCTGTTTTTGGACTCGAAGGTCGGAGGTTCAAATCTGAGTCCAAGCAAACCAACTGCTAATGTAGTTTTAATTGTACTTAACTTCATTTGTTTATTTAGATGGGACAGTGCACATTGATAGACATATAAAACATGTAAATGTGCTGTAACGGTGGCGCAGTGGTTAGCACTGTTGCCTCACAGTGAGAAGGTCCCGGGTTCGAATCCCGGGCCGCCCATTTCCTGTTTTTGGACTCGAAGGTCGGAGGTTCAAATCTGAGTCCAAGCAAACCAACTGCTAATGTAGTTTTAATTGTACTTAACTTCATTTGTTTATTTAGATGGGACAGTGCACATTGATAGACATATAAAACATGTAAATGTGCTGTATTATAGCACTGTGGCGCAGTGGTTAGCACTGTTGCCTCACAGTGAGAAGGTCCCGGGTTCGAATCCCGGGCCGCCCATTTCCTGTTTTTGGACTCGAAGGTCGGAGGTTCAAATCTGAGTCCAAGCAAACCAACTGCTAATGTAGTTTTAATTGTACTTAACTTCATTTGTTTATTTAGATGGGACAGTGCACATTGATAGACATATAAAACATGTAAATGTGCTGTATTATAGCGGCGGCACGGTGGCGCAGTGGTTAGCACTGTTGCCTCACAGTGAGAAGGTCCCGGGTTCGAATCCCGGGCCGCCCATTTCCTGTTTTTGGACTCGAAGGTCGGAGGTTCAAATCTGAGTCCAAGCAAACCAACTGCTAATGTAGTTTTAATTGTACTTAACTTCATTTGTTTATTTAGATGGGACAGTGCACATTGATAGACATATAAAACATGTAAATGTGCTGTATTATAGCGGCGGCACGGTGGCGCAGTGGTTAGCACTGTTGCCTCACAGTGAGAAGGTCCCGGGTTCGAATCCCGGGCCGCCCATTTCCTGTTTTTGGACTCGAAGGTCGGAGGTTCAAATCTGAGTCCAAGCAAACCAACTGCTAATGTAGTTTGATTGTACTTAACTTCATTTGTTTATTTAGATGGGACAGTGCACATTGATAGACATATAAAACATGTAAATGTGCTGTATTATAGCGGCGGCACGGTGGCGCAGTGGTTAGCACTGTTGCCTCACAGTGAGAAGGTCCCGGGTTCGAATCCCGGGCCGCCCATTTCCTGTTTTTGGACTCGAAGGTCGGAGGTTCAAATCTGAGTCCAAGCAAACCAACTGCTAATGTAGTTTTAATTGTACTTAACTTCATTTGTTTATTTAGATGGGACAGTGCACATTGATAGACATATAAAACATGTAAATGTGCTGTATTATAGCGGCGGCACGGTGGCGCAGTGGTTAGCACTGTTGCCTCACAGTGAGAAGGTCCCGGGTTCGAATCCCGGGCCGCCCATTTCCTGTTTTTGGACTCGAAGGTCGGAGGTTCAAATCTGAGTCCAAGCAAACATACTGCTAATGTAGTTTGATTGTACTTAACTTCATTTGTTTATTTAGATGGGACAGTGCACATTGATAGACATATAAAACATGTAAATGTGCTGTATTATAGCGGCGGCACGGTGGCGCAGTGGTTAGCACTGTTGCCTCACAGTGAGAAGGTCCCGGGTTCGAATCCCGGGCCGCCCATTTCCTGTTTTTGGACTCGAAGGTCGGAGGTTCAAATCTGAGTCCAAGCAAACCAACTGCTAATGTAGTTTTAATTGTACTTAACTTCATTTGTTTATTTAGATGGGACAGTGCACATTGATAGACATATAAAACATGTAAATGTGCTGTATTATAGCGGCGGCACGGTGGCGCAGTGGTTAGCACTGTTGCCTCACAGTGAGAAGGTCCCGGGTTCGAATCCCGGGCCGCCCATTTCCTGTTTTTGGACTCGAAGGTCGGAGGTTCAAATCTGAGTCCAAGCAAACCAACTGCTAATGTAGTTTGATTGTACTTAACTTCATTTGTTTATTTAGATGGGACAGTGCACATTGATAGACATATAAAACATGTAAATGTGCTGTATTATAGCGGCGGCACGGTGGCGCAGTGGTTAGCACTGTTGCCTCACAGTGAGAAGGTCCCGGGTTCGAATCCCGGGCCGCCCATTTCCTGTTTTTGGACTCGAAGGTCGGAGGTTCAAATCTGAGTCCAAGCAAACCAACTGCTAATGTAGTTTTAATTGTACTTAACTTCATTTGTTTATTTAGATGGGACAGTGCACATTGATAGACATATAAAACATGTAAATGTGCTGTATTATAGCGGCGGCACGGCGCAGTGGTTAGCACTGTTGCCTCACAGTGAGAAGGTCCCGGGTTCGAATCCCGGGCCGCCCATTTCCTGTTTTTGGACTCGAAGGTCGGAGGTTCAAATCTGAGTCCAAGCAAACCAACTGCTAATGTAGTTTTATTGTACTTAACTTCATTTGTTTATTTAGATGGGACAGTGCACATTGATAGACATATAAAACATGTAAATGTGCTGTATTATAGCGGCGGCACGGTGGCGCAGTGGTTAGCACTGTTGCCTCACAGTGAGAAGGTCCCGGGTTCGAATCCCGGGCCGCCCATTTCCTGTTTTTGGACTCGAAGGTCGGAGGTTCAAATCTGAGTCCAAGCAAACCAACTGCTAATGTAGTTTGATTGTACTTAACTTCATTTGTTTATTTAAATGGGACAGTGCACATTGATAGACATATAAAACATGTAAATGTGCTGTATTATAGCGGCGGCACGGTGGCGCAGTGGTTAGCACTGTTGCCTCACAGTGAGAAGGTCCCGGGTTCGAATCCCGGGCCGCCCATTACCTGTTTTTGGACTCGAAGGTCGGAGGTTCAAATCTGAGTCCAAGCAAACCAACTGCTAATGTAGTTTTAATTGTACTTAACTTCATTTGTTTATTTAAATGGGACAGTGCACATTGATAGACATATAAAACATGTAAATGTGCTGTATTATACCGGCGGCACGGTGGCGCAGTGGTTAGCACTGTTGCCTCACAGTGAGAAGGTCCCGGGTTCGAATCCCGGGCCGCCCATTTCCTGTTTTTGGACTCGAAGGTCGGAGGTTCAAATCTGAGTCCAAGCAAACCAACTGCTAATGTAGTTTTATTGTACTTAACTTCATTTGTTTATTTAGATGGGACAGTGCACATTGATAGACATATAAAACATGTAAATGTGCTGTATTATAGCGGCGGCACGGTGGCGCAGTGGTTAGCACTGTTGCCTCACAGTGAGAAGGTCCCGGGTTCGAATCCCGGGCCGCCCATTTCCTGTTTTTGGACTCGAAGGTCGGAGGTTCAAATCTGAGTCCAAGCAAACCAACTGCTAATGTAGTTTGATTGTACTTAACTTCATTTGTTTATTTAGATGGGACAGTGCACATTGATAGACATATAAAACATGTAAATGTGCTGTATTATAGCGGCGGCACGGTGGCGCAGTGGTTAGCACTGTTGCCTCACAGTGAGAAGGTCCCGGGTTCGAATCCCGGGCCGCCCATTTCCTGTTTTTGGACTCGAAGGTCGGAGGTTCAAATCTGAGTCCAAGCAAACCAACTGCTAATGTAGTTTGATTGTACTTAACTTCATTTGTTTATTTAGATGGGACAGTGCACATTGATAGACATATAAAACATGTAAATGTGCTGTATTATAGCGGCGGCACGGTGGCGCAGTGGTTAGCACTGTTGCCTCACAGTGAGAAGGTCCCGGGTTCGAATCCCGGGCCGCCCATTTCCTGTTTTTGGACTCGAAGGTCGGAGGTTCAAATCTGAGTCCAAGCAAACCAACTGCTAATGTAGTTTTAATTGTACTTAACTTCATTTGTTTATTTAGATGGGACAGTGCACATTGATAGACATATAAAACATGTAAATGTGCTGTATTATAGCGGCGGCACGGTGGCGCAGTGGTTAGCACTGTTGCCTCACAGTGAGAAGGTCCCGGGTTCGAATCCCGGGCCGCCCATTTCCTGTTTTTGGACTCGAAGGTCGGAGGTTCAAATCTGAGTCCAAGCAAACCAACTGCTAATGTAGTTTTAATTGTACTTAACTTCATTTGTTTATTTAGATGGGACAGTGCACATTGATAGACATATAAAACATGTAAATGTGCTGTATTATAGCGGCGGCACGGTGGCGCAGTGGTTAGCACTGTTGCCTCACAGTGAGAAGGTCCCGGGTTCGAATCCCGGGCCGCCCATTTCCTGTTTTTGGACTCGAAGGTCGGAGGTTCAAATCTGAGTCCAAGCAAACCAACTGCTAATGTAGTTTGATTGTACTTAACTTCATTTGTTTATTTAGATGGGACAGTGCACATTGATAGACATATAAAACATGTAAATGTGCTGTATTATAGCGGCGGCACGGTGGCGCAGTGGTTAGCACTGTTGCCTCACAGTGAGAAGGTCCCGGGTTCGATGCCCGGGCCGCCCATTTCCTGTTTTTGGACTCGAAGGTCGGAGGTTCAAATCTGAGTCCAAGCAAACCAACTGCTAATGTAGTTTTAATTGTACTTAACTTCATTTGTTTATTTAAATGGGACAGTGCACATTGATAGACATATAAAACATGTAAATGTGCTGTATTATAGCGGCGGCACGGTGGCGCAGTGGTTAGCACTGTTGCCTCACAGTGAGAAGGTCCCGGGTTCGAATCCCGGGCCGCCCATTTCCTGTTTTTGGACTCGAAGGTCGGAGGTTCAAATCTGAGTCCAAGCAAACCAACTGCTAATGTAGTTTTAATTGTACTTAACTTCATTTGTTTATTTAGATGGGACAGTGCACATTGATAGACATATAAAACATGTAAATGTGCTGTATTATAGCGGCGGCACGGTGGCGCAGTGGTTAGCACTGTTGCCTCACAGTGAGAAGGTCCCGGGTTCGAATCCCGGGCCGCCCATTTCCTGTTTTTGGACTCGAAGGTCGGAGGTTCAAATCTGAGTCCAAGCAAACCAACTGCTAATGTAGTTTTAATTGTACTTAACTTCATTTGTTTATTTAGATGGGACAGTGCACATTGATAGACATATAAAACATGTAAATGTGCTGTATTATAGCGGCGGCACGGTGGCGCAGTGGTTAGCACTGTTGCCTCACAGTGAGAAGGTCCCGGGTTCGAATCCCGGGCCGCCCATTTCCTGTTTTTGGACTCGAAGGTCGGAGGTTCAAATCTGAGTCCAAGCAAACCAACTGCTAATGTAGTTTTAATTGTACTTAACTTCATTTGTTTATTTAGATGGGACAGTGCACATTGATAGACATATAAAACATGTAAATGTGCTGTATTATAGCGGCGGCACGGTGGCGCAGTGGTTAGCACTGTTGCCTCACAGTGAGAAGGTCCCGGGTTCGAATCCCGGGCCGCCCATTTCCTGTTTTTGGACTCGAAGGTCGGAGGTTCAAATCTGAGTCCAAGCAAACCAACTGCTAATGTAGTTTTAATTGTACTTAACTTCATTTGTTTATTTAGATGGGACAGTGCACATTGATAGACATATAAAACATGTAAATGTGCTGTATTATAGCGGCGGCACGGTGGCGCAGTGGTTAGCACTGTTGCCTCACAGTGAGAAGGTCCCGGGTTCGAATCCCGGGCCGCCCATTTCCTGTTTTTGGACTCGAAGGTCGGAGGTTCAAATCTGAGTCCAAGCAAACCAACTGCTAATGTAGTTTGATTGTACTTAACTTCATTTGTTTATTTAGATGGGACAGTGCACATTGATAGACATATAAAACATGTAAATGTGCTGTATTATAGCGGCGGCACGGTGGCGCAGTGGTTAGCACTGTTGCCTCACAGTGAGAAGGTCCCGGGTTCGAATCCCGGGCCGCCCATTTCCTGTTTTTGGACTCGAAGGTCGGAGGTTCAAATCTGAGTCCAAGCAAACCAACTGCTAATGTAGTTTTAATTGTACCTAACTTCATTTGTTTATTTAGATGGGACAGTGCACATTGATAGACATATAAAACATGTAAATGTGCTGTATTATAGCGGCGGCACGGTGGCGCAGTGGTTAGCACTGTTGCCTCACAGTGAGAAGGTCCCGGGTTCGAATCCCGGGCCGCCCATTTCCTGTTTTTGGACTCGAAGGTCGGAGGTTCAAATCTGAGTCCAAGCAAACCAACTGCTAATGTAGTTTTATTGTATTTAACTTCATTTGTTTATTTAGATGGGACAGTGCACATTGATAGACATATAAAACATGTAAATGTGCTGTATTATAGCGGCGGCACGGTGGCGCAGTGGTTAGCACTGTTGCCTCACAGTGAGAAGGTCCCGGGTTCGAATCCCGGGCCGCCCATTTCCTGTTTTTGGACTCGAAGGTCGGAGGTTCAAATCTGAGTCCAAGCAAACCAACTGCTAATGTAGTTTTAATTGTACTTAACTTCATTTGTTTATTTAGATGGGACAGTGCACATTGATAGACATATAAAACATGTAAATGTGCTGTATTATAGCGGCGGCACGGTGGCGCAGTGGTTAGCACTGTTGCCTCACAGTGAGAAGGTCCCGGGTTCGAATCCCGGGCCGCCCATTTCCTGTTTTTGGACTCGAAGGTCGGAGGTTCAAATCTGAGTCCAAGCAAACCAACTGCTAATGTAGTTTTAATTGTACTTAACTTCATTTGTTTATTTAGATGGGACAGTGCACATTGATAGACATATAAAACATGTAAATGTGCTGTATTATAGCGGCGGCACGGTGGCGCAGTGGTTAGCACTGTTGCCTCACAGTGAGAAGGTCCCGGGTTCGAATCCCGGGCCGCCCATTTCCTGTTTTTGGACTCGAAGGTCGGAGGTTCAAATCTGAGTCCAAGCAAACCAACTGCTAATGTAGTTTTATTGTACTTAACTTCATTTGTTTATTTAGATGGGACAGTGCACATTGATAGACATATAAAACATGTAAATGTGCTGTATTATAGCGGCGGCACGGTGGCGCAGTGGTTAGCACTGTTGCCTCACAGTGAGAAGGTCCCGGGTTCGAATCCCGGGCCGCCCATTTCCTGTTTTTGGACTCGAAGGTCGGAGGTTCAAATCTGAGTCCAAGCAAACCAACTGCTAATGTAGTTTGATTGTACTTAACTTCATTTGTTTATTTAGATGGGACAGTGCACATTGATAGACATATAAAACATGTAAATGTGCTGTATTATAGCGGCGGCACGGTGGCGCAGTGGTTAGCACTGTTGCCTCACAGTGAGAAGGTCCCGGGTTCGAATCCCGGGCCGCCCATTTCCTGTTTTTGGACTCGAAGGTCGGAGGTTCAAATCTGAGTCCAAGCAAACCAACTGCTAATGTAGTTTTATTGTACTTAACTTCATTTGTTTATTTAGATGGGACAGTGCACATTGATAGACATATAAAACATGTAAATGTGCTGTATTATAGCGGCGGCACGGTGGCGCAGTGGTTAGCACTGTTGCCTCACAGTGAGAAGGTCCCGGGTTCGAATCCCGGGCCGCCCATTTCCTGTTTTTGGACTCGAAGGTCGGAGGTTCAAATCTGAGTCCAAGCAAACCAACTGCTAATGTAGTTTTAATTGTACTTAACTTCATTTGTTTATTTAAATGGGACAGTGCACATTGATAGACATATAAAACATGTAAATGTGCTGTATTATAGCGGCGGCACGGTGGCGCAGTGGTTAGCACTGTTGCCTCACAGTGAGAAGGTCCCGGGTTCGAATCCCGGGCCGCCCATTTCCTGTTTTTGGACTCGAAGGTCGGAGGTTCAAATCTGAGTCCAAGCAAACCAACTGCTAATGTAGTTTTAATTGTACTTAACTTCATTTGTTTATTTAGATGGGACAGTGCACATTGATAGACATATAAAACATGTAAATGTGCTGTATTATAGCGGCGGCACGGTGGCGCAGTGGTTAGCACTGTTGCCTCACAGTGAGAAGGTCCCGGGTTCGAATCCCGGGCCGCCCATTTCCTGTTTTTGGACTCGAAGGTCGGAGGTTCAAATCTGAGTCCAAGCAAACCAACTGCTAATGTAGTTTGATTTGTACTTAACTTCATTTGTTTATTTAGATGGGACAGTGCACATTGATAGACATATAAAACATGTAAATGTGCTGTATTATAGCGGCGGCACGGTGGCGCAGTGGTTAGCACTGTTGCCTCACAGTGAGAAGGTCCCGGGTTCGAATCCCGGGCCGCCCATTTCCTGTTTTTGGACTCGAAGGTCGGAGGTTCAAATCTGAGTCCAAGCAAACCAACTGCTAATGTAGTTTTAATTGTACTTAACTTCATTTGTTTATTTAGATGGGACAGTGCACATTGATAGACATATAAAACATGTAAATGTGCTGTATTATAGCGGCGGCACGGTGGCGCAGTGGTTAGCACTGTTGCCTCACAGTGAGAAGGTCCCGGGTTCGAATCCCGGGCCGCCCATTTCCTGTTTTTGGACTCGAAGGTCGGAGGTTCAAATCTGAGTCCAAGCAAACCAACTGCTAATGTAGTTTTAATTGTACTTAAGTTCTTCATTTGTTTATTAGATGGGACAGTGCACATTGATAGACATATAAAACATGTAAATGTGCTGTATTATAGCGGCGGCACGGTGGCGCAGTGGTTAGCACTGTTGCCTCACAGTGAGAAGGTCCCGGGTTCGAATCCCGGGCCGCCCATTTCCTGTTTTTGGACTCGAAGGTCGGAGGTTCAAATCTGAGTCCAAGCAAACCAACTGCTGATGTATTAGTTGTATTTAACTTCATTTGTTTATTTAGATGGGACAGTGCAAATTGATAGACATATAAAACATGTAAATGTGCTGTATTATAGCGGATGCACAGTGGCGCAGTGGTTAGCACTGGTGCCTCACAGTGAGAAGGTCCCGGGTTCGAATCCCGGGCCGCCCATTTCCTGTTTTTGGACTCGAAGGTCGGAGGTTCAAATCTGAGTCCAAGCAAACCAACTGCTAATGTAGTTTGATTGTACTTAACTTCATTTGTTTATTTAGATGGGACAGTGCACATTGAGACATAAAAAACATGTAAATGTGCTGTATTATAGCGGCGGCACGGTGGCGCAGTGGTTAGCACTGTTGCCTCACAGTGAGAAGGTCCCGGGTTCGAATCCCGGGCCGCCCATTTCCTGTTTTTGGACTCGAAGGTCGGAGGTTCAAATCTGAGTCCAAGCAAACCAACTGCTAATGTAGTTTGATTGTACTTAACTTCATTTGTTTATTTAGATGGGACAGTGCACATTGATAGACATATAAAACATGTAAATGTGCTGTATTATAGCGGCGGCACGGTGGCGCAGTGGTTAGCACTGTTGCCTCACAGTGAGAAGGTCCCGGGTTCGAATCCCGGGCCGCCCATTTCCTGTTTTTGGACTCGAAGGTCGGAGGTTCAAATCTGAGTCCAAGCAAACCAACTGCTAATGTAGTTTTATTGTACTTAACTTCATTTGTTTATTTAGATGGGACAGTGCACATTGATTTATAAAACATGTAAATGTGCTGTATTATAGCTAAAGTGCACTGTCTCAATAGACAGTGGCCTAAACAGGAGAAGGTCCTGGGTTGAACCCGGGCGTGGCCATTTCCTGTTTTTGGACTCGGGTCGTGGTTCAAATCTGAGTCCAAGCAAACCAACTGCTAATGTAGTTTAATTGTACGTAACTTCATTTGTTTATTTAGGGGACGTGCAGTTGATAGACATATAAAACATGTTAGCTGTTGCCTCACACGTGGCGAAGGTTAGCACTGGCCTCACAGTGAAAGGTCCCGGGCCGAATCCCAGGGCCGCCCATTACCTGTTTTTGGACTCGAAGGTCGGAGGATCAAATCTGAGACCAAGCAAACCAACTGCTAATGTAGTTTGATTGTACTTAACTTCATTTGTTTATTTAGATGGGACAGTGCACATTGATAGACATATAAAACATGTAAATGTGCTGTATTATACTCCAACGGTGGCGCAGTGGTTAGCAAACCTCACAGTGAGAAGGTCCCGAGTTGTCCGGACACTGGCCCATTTCCTGTTTTTGACTTCCACAAATCTGAGTCGAAAGGTTCAAAGCCACCAGAGAAAAAAACAAAATGTGCTAATGCCGGGTCTTGAACCCACAACCTTTAGGTCCATAGTCATTTGTTTATTAAGATGCGACAGTGCACATTGATAGACATATAATGTGAACTTGTGTGACTGTACAGTTCAGCACAGCAGCAGACAAACACAGGGTGGCGCAGTGGTTAGCACTGTTGCCTCACAGTGAGAAGGTCCCGGGTTCGAATCCCGGGCCGCCCATTTCCTGTTTTTGGACTCGAAGGTCGGAGGTTCAAATCTGAGTCCAAGCAAACCAACTGCTAATGTAGTTTGATTGTACTTAACTTCATTTGTTTATTTAGATGGGACAGTGCACATTGATAGACATATAAAACATGTAAATGTGCTGTATTATAGCGGCGGCACGGTGGCGCAGTGGTTAGCACTGTTGCCTCACAGTGAGAAGGTCCCGGGTTCGAATCCCGGGCCGCCCATTTCCTGTTTTTGGACTCGAAGGTCGGAGGTTCAAATCTGAGTCCAAGCAAACCAACTGCTAATGTAGTTTTATTTTTATTGTACTTAACTTCATTTGTTTATTTAGATGGGACAGTGCACATTGATAGACATATAAAACATGTAAATGTGCTGTATTATAGCGGCGGCACGGTGGCGCAGTGGTTAGCACTGTTGCCTCACAGTGAGAAGGTCCCGGGTTCGAATCCCGGGCCGCCCATTTCCTGTTTTTGGACTCGAAGGTCGGAGGTTCAAATCTGAGTCCAAGCAAACCAACTGCTAATGTAGTTTTAATTGTACTTAACTTCATTTGTTTATTTAAATGGGACAGTGCACATTGATAGACATATAAAACATGTAAATGTGCTGTATTATAGCGGCGGCACGGTGGCGCAGTGGTTAGCACTGTTGCCTCACAGTGAGAAGGTCCCGGGTTCGAATCCCGGGCCGCCCATTTCCTGTTTTTGGACTCGAAGGTCGGAGGTTCAAATCTGAGTCCAAGCAAACCAACTGCTAATGTAGTTTTATTGTACTTAACTTCATTTGTTTATTTAGATGGGACAGTGCACATTGATAGACATATAAAACATGTAAATGTGCTGTATTATAGCGGCGGCACGGTGGCGCAGTGGTTAGCACTGTTGCCTCACAGTGAGAAGGTCCCGGGTTCGAATCCCGGGCCGCCCATTTCCTGTTTTTGGACTCGAAGGTCGGAGGTTCAAATCTGAGTCCAAGCAAACCAACTGCTAATGTAGTTTTAATTGTACTTAACTTCATTTGTTTATTTAAATGGGACAGTGCACATTGATAGACATATAAAACATGTAAATGTGCTGTATTATAGCGGCGGCACGGTGGCGCAGTGGTTAGCACTGTTGCCTCACAGTGAGAAGGTCCCGGGTTCGAATCCCGGGCCGCCCATTTCCTGTTTTTGGACTCGAAGGTCGGAGGTTCAAATCTGAGTCCAAGCAAACCAACTGCTAATGTAGTTTGATTGTACTTAACTTCATTTGTTTATTTAGATGGGACAGTGCACATTGATAGACATATAAAACATGTAAATGTGCTGTATTATAGCGGCGGCACGGTGGCGCAGTGGTTAGCACTGTTGCCTCACAGTGAGAAGGTCCCGGGTTCGAATCCCGGGCCGCCCATTTCCTGTTTTTGGACTCGAAGGTCGGAGGTTCAAATCTGAGTCCAAGCAAACCAACTGCTAATGTAGTTTTAATTGTACTTAACTTCATTTGTTTATTTAGATGGGACAGTGCACATTGATAGACATATAAAACATGTAAATGTGCTGTATTATAGCGGCGGCACGGTGGCGCAGTGGTTAGCACTGTTGCCTGTTGCCTCACAGTGAGAAGGTCCCGGGTTCGAATCCCGGGCCGCCCATTTCCTGTTTTTGGACTCGAAGGTCGGAGGTTCAAATCTGAGTCCAAGCAAACCAACTGCTAATGTAGTTTTAATTGTACTTAACTTCATTTGTTTATTTAGATGGGACAGTGCACATTGATAGACATATAAAACATGTAAATGTGCTGTATTATAGCGGCACGGTGGCGCAGTGGTTAGCACTGTTGCCTCACAGTGAGAAGGTCCCGGGTTCGAATCCCGGGCCGCCCATTTCCTGTTTTTGGACTCGAAGGTCGGAGGTTCAAATCTGAGTCCAAGCAAACCAACTGCTAATGTAGTTTTAATTGTACTTAACTTCATTTGTTTATTAAGATGGGACAGTGCACATTGATAGACATATAAAACATGTAAATGTGCTGTATTATAGCGGCGGCACGGTGGCGCAGTGGTTAGCACTGTTGCCTCACAGTGAGAAGGTCCCGGGTTCGAATCCCGGGCCGCCCATTTCCTGTTTTTGACTCGAAGGTCGGAGGTTCAAATCTGAGTCCAAGCAAACCAACTGCTAATGTAGTTTTAATTGTACTTAACTTCATTTGTTTATTTAGATGGGACAGTGCACATTGATAGACATATAAAACATGTAAATGTGCTGTATTATAGCGGCGGCACGGTGGCGCAGTGGTTAGCACTGTTGCCTCAGTGAGAAGGTCCCGGGTTCGAATCCCGGGCCGCCCATTTCCTGTTTTTGGACTCGAAGGTCGGAGGTTCAAATCTGAGTCCAAGCAAACCAACTGCTAATGTAGTTTGATTGTACTTAACTTCATTTGTTTATTTAGATGGGACAGTGCACATTGATAGACATATAAAACATGTAAATGTGCTGTATTATAGCGGCGGCACGGTGGCGCAGTGGTTAGCACTGTTGCCTCACAGTGAGAAGGTCCCGGGTTCGAATCCCGGGCCGCCCATTTCCTGTTTTTGGACTCGAAGGTCGGAGGTTCAAATCTGAGTCCAAGCAAACCAACTGCTAATGTAGTTTGATTGTACTTAACTTCATTTGTTTATTTAGATGGGACAGTGCACATTGATAGACATATAAAACATGTAAATGTGCTGTATTATAGCGGCGGCACGGTGGCGCAGTGGTTAGCACTGTTGCCTCACAGTGAGAAGGTCCCGGGTTCGAATCCCGGGCCGCCCATTTCCTGTTTTTGGACTCGAAGGTCGGAGGTTCAAATCTGAGTCCAAGCAAACCAACTGCTAATGTAGTTTGATTGTACTTAACTTCATTTGTTTATTTAGATGGGACAGTGCACATTGATAGACATATAAAACATGTAAATGTGCTGTATTATAGCGGCGGCACGGTGGCGCAGTGGTTAGCACTGTTGCCTCACAGTGAGAAGGTCCCGGGTTCGAATCCCGGGCCGCCCATTTCCTGTTTTTGGACTCGAAGGTCGGAGGTTCAAATCTGAGTCCAAGCAAACCAACTGCTAATGTAGTTTGATTGTACTTAACTTCATTTGTTTATTTAGATGGGACAGTGCACATTGATAGACATATAAAACATGTAAATGTGCTGTATTATAGCGGCGGCACGGTGGCGCAGTGGTTAGCACTGTTGCCTCACAGTGAGAAGGTCCCGGGTTCGAATCCCGGGCCGCCCATTTCCTGTTTTTGGACTCGAAGGTCGGAGGTTCAAATCTGAGTCCAAGCAAACCAACTGCTAATGTAGTTTGATTGTACTTAACTTCATTTGTTTATTTAGATGGGACAGTGCACATTGATAGACATATAAAACATGTAAATGTGCTGTATTATAGCGGCGGCACGGTGGCGCAGTGGTTAGCACTGTTGCCTCACAGTGAGAAGGTCCCGGGTTCGAATCCCGGGCCGCCCATTTCCTGTTTTTGGACTCGAAGGTCGGAGGTTCAAATCTGAGTCCAAGCAAACCAACTGCTAATGTAGTTTGATTGTACTTAACTTCATTTGTTTATTTAAATGGGACAGTGCACATTGATAGACATATAAAACATGTAAATGTGCTGTATTATAGCGGCGGCACGGTGGCGCAGTGGTTAGCACTGTTGCCTCACAGTGAGAAGGTCCCGGGTTCGAATCCCGGGCCGCCCATTTCCTGTTTTTGGACTCGAAGGTCGGAGGTTCAAATCTGAGTCCAAGCAAACCAACTGCTAATGTAGTTTTAATTGTACTTAACTTCATTTGTTTATTAAGATGGGACAGTGCACATTGATAGACATATAAAACATGTAAATGTGCTGTATTATAGCGGCGGCACGGTGGCGCAGTGGTTAGCACTGTTGCCTCACAGTGAGAAGGTCCCGGGTTCGAATCCCGGGCCGCCCATTTCCTGTTTTTGGACTCGAAGGTCGGAGGTTCAAATCTGAGTCCAAGCAAACCAACTGCTAATGTAGTTTTAATTGTACTTAACCACATCAAAATGTGCAGCTTTTTCAGGACAGTGTTGCTATTACTTTTCTCTTTCATACCATTTATACTTTTTACAATATTTAACTTTTTCTGCAATTTTTTTCCCCATAGGAATGCATTGAAAACGTCTTCAAACTTTTAAAATCTTTGTACTACTTTGAACGTCTAAAGCTCCAGCATGCTTTCTCCCTCAGACTCCATTTTTCTTTTAAACTGTAGACAAACCTTTAATCTATTCAGCTATGTCTCATTTTACTGATATCATCAACAGTTTCAGCTGTGTGGCAGTTTTTAAATCATTAAGATTTCTGCCAAAATCCACCTTTACAATGGGTGTGTATTGGGTCTAACGAGCAGAGCTTAGAGCAGGTGACTCACCATCAGAGTGGAGAGGAGGTGAATCACAGACTGGAGCTTTTGTTTTAAAACTGTCCCCAAAGCCACAAATGATACTCTGTACTCAAGATTTTGTACACAGTTTGTAGCTACACTTGTCTACTGTCTCACAATCCCATCAAAAATGCAAACAGATTTAGAGAATAATTTAAAATATTTTTTAAATGCAGCCTGGGAGCTCTCTCTCTGCCATTCAACCCCATGCATTTTTTTTTCACATCAGTGGAGGAGCAGCTAAACTTTGTAATTCACTGGAATTTTGCGGAACACCCCCCCCCCCCCCAGGAAAACCAGGAAATCACAAGACATAAAACAAAAACACCTTCATCGTGTTGTGACACTACACAGTACTGGAGACGCCACAATTGTCCATTAAAACAACTTGGAAGTTGACAGTTGGCAATTACCCCGCTTCCGTCTCTTGGTGGGGTATAGCCCTCTGTTGGGGTCCAGGTTCCCTCGGCCGGGGTCAAAGGTGTGGGGCTGTGTGAGGGAACTAACGCCCTCCGCACTCAACTCACTACATTCCTGAGCATTCACATGTCTCCTCTTGGCGTTGCCCTAAAGAACACCACAACACACAGTCATGTTAGCACAACTACTGTATTCAGTAGACACAAGTCTTGTGTATTGGCGTATTACTCCACGTTTTGATAGGTTAAATAGTTTTTGATCAATCGCTGATCAATGACCATGATCATTTTTGGAGAAATTATGAGATTGTAATGGGTGTGTATTGCACGGAATGTTGGCGCTAGAGTGCGTGATGTCATCAGGTAGTGTACTTACATTGCAGACTGAAAGGTGCAGGACAATGGAAGTGGCCGTGAAAAGTGAGTAATTCAGTGAGCAACAAGTTATGTTGCCCCCTTCAACTCAATGGTAGATAGGTGATGTACTTTCAAACTCCACCTAGGTATAAACCGTATCCAGGGAACTGTGTTGGACGTACATTTAAACCTGGACTGATGAACGGTAAAGTTGATTTTCAGGTATTTTTCTTGAGAAAAATGACCACACAGTCGACAGTGCCTTCAAAAATATTATTTTATAATTTTATTTATTATTATTTATTTATTATTTTTTATAATTTTATTGTGAATTACGTGAAGAAACTGAAGAAGCAATCTTGAAGAGATGAAAAAATATGAAGAGTATTAAATGGTTGAAAATTACTTGAATTGTTGAAGATTAGTACAAAGAAATTTAAATTTAAATAAATATAACTCAAAAGGTATAACTGGTATAACTCATCCTGGTTCAATGACTACAAACAGAACAGGTACAGCTGCAGGGGGGGCAATCGCCATTCCGACATGCTGCCACTCCGACATTAGGCCCTAATTGTTGGAATGGCAACACTTAACCCTTTAATTAAACGTCCCATCATTCCGACAATTTTCGTTTCCTAAGGTCGGAATGGCGGTATTTTTTTCTTTTTTAAACGTGTTGCCATTCCGACA
>JARUPV020000255.1:0-49503 GCA_030347415.2 Decapterus maruadsi | reverse complement strand
TGGCATCGGGAACAGTTTTTAAGCTGTGTTTATCACAGAGCCAATGTTCTTTTTCAGCATGCTGGTTTTGATGTTTGCCTTATCGTTTATGCCGAATGATAGGATGATTGCTTTGCTCGGCGTTTCCACTATTGTTTTATTTTGGAGTATGTGTGCCGCATGCGAAAAGTTAGCACCTGGGTGAATACAACCTGAACCCTGTTGTCAGATTCTGGGTAAACGCCAGATTGGAATCTCCGATGATGAGGATTGGTCTCCTAGTTGTGAGGTGCCATCTGATATATTTTTGATCGTAGTGTTTTTGGAGGTGAACATGGGGACTTGGAGAATAGGCAAGTTTGGTTGATTGGTGTTCGTTGTGGGTGGTGGGGTTGGTTTGGGGGGGGGCTTTGGGGGGTGGGGTGGGAGTGGTGTTTGGAGAGAGTAGTCTGTGACAAATTGTTGGCAGGGGTTTAGGTTCGAATTCTTAGTTCGTTTGTTTGGTGGTTCTGTGACGTCGTTGTGTCGGGGAAGGTTGATGATGCTGATGGTGGGTGATGGGGGTGGAGACGTTATTCTCGGGAAGCAGTTGTCTAGAGACTTGAGTAGGATTGATGGTGAGTTTGGGGCGGAAGGTGATGGGTTATGGTAGAGGACCTGGGGTGGGGAGGGTTCTATAGTGAGCTCCATGTTGGGTGGATAACTAAGTTGGGGTGAGGGTTAGTGTGGGGAGAGGAGGAGAGTCGGGTTTGGAACCGTGGTTTTAGTGAGCGGTTTTTTGGGTCCAGATTTGGTAGGTGTTTTGGGTGGGGTGGGATTGGGTTTGGGGTACTTGAAGTTATCGGTCTGGGATTGGACGTTGTTGGGTGTTTTATTTTTGTGGGTTTTCAGGTGGGTTCATAATGTTGTTGAGCATGATGGTGGCTGCTTCGATTGATTTTTCATTTTATGGCGGGTATTTGTTGGCGGGCTCTACGAGTGGCTACGAGTATTGCTCTTTTCCAGTCAGGTGTGTAAAGGGACATGATGGTATTGGAGGTTTGTTCTTGAGGCTAGAGGTAGTGTTCCTTAATAGGTTGATTGTGGCAGTGGACCAGGCTTTGGCATTGTGATGAGCACATAGGGTATCGTTTCCTCCAGCGGGTGGAAGGGTTTGACCATGCGTATAAGATAGTTCTCTATTTCTTGGAGGAAGGACGGTGTTGGATCAGAGGGGTTTTGGGGTAAAATGTTGTGTTTATGGTGGGCGATTATGAATTGCACCAGAGTGCGGACGAGTATTTGGAAGTCGTTCATTGTCAAATCTTCTTTTTCTTCTTATTCTTCTTCAGTCGATTTTCTAAACCTGTTGGAGGAGGGGGTAAAGGGGAAGAGGGAGAGAATTGTAAAAATAAATTTAGTATTTTATATCATAATTAAGTCATAGGAAAAGGGATAAAATAGTAGATAATAAAATATAAAAAAATATAAAATATAAAAAAATTTTTTAAAAATAATAATAATTTTTAATATTATAAAAAGTTTATGGGGATAAAGGGAAGAAAAGAAATTAGAAATAGTAAATAAGTTAAATAAATTTAAGTAATATGTAAGTGTTTTAACTTTTAAATTTCTTTAGTTAAGGAGTCATAATGTTTTAGCAATGAACTGTTTACAGTTTTTCATTGTTTCTGAACTAGATCACAGAGATTACAGTGTTATATCAAACTTAGTTTTAAATAGAGAAGAGAGAGAGAGACAGAGGGTGAAAAATGGTCATAGTGTAAATATAGTGGGTTTGTACGGAAGGAACTAGTCCGAGGCACTGGCAGGGTTAGGTGTAGTAGTGAAATACACAATGTATCCCCCTTTCTGGCCGACGCCAGATTGTTTAATAGGATAACAAAGGCAAGGCGCGGGCCGGCGCAGGTCAGTCCCATTCCGACTCCCATTTACTTCTGAGCCATATTAGAGTAGAAAAGAGAGAGAGAAAAGGAAGGGTGGGTCGAGAAGGGGAGGGGAATCTAAAGAGTCCAAGTGGTTGGAGTTGTTCTTCAATTTTGTTTCCACTTGGTTGTCCTTAGTTTCCGGGAATTTTTGTGGAGTCCAAGAAAGGTCCATGTTCCTTGTGATCCAGTAGTGGGGGGAAGGGGTTGAGGGGGATAAACACTTATGTATGTTTTGTATGATTTAATTAAAAATTAATATTAATTTTTTTTTTTTTTTTTTTTTTTTTTTTTTTTTTTTCTCTCTCTAATAGAAAGTAAATAGTAATTAATAGTAAGTAAGTCATAGTAAAAATAGTAATTAATAGTAAGTTTAATTAAAATAGTAAATAAAGATATGGGTTAATTTTATTCTAGTGAGTTCTAGACAGAGCAGAGTTTTGTATGTCCTTCGTGAGAAGGGCTTTGTTACAGGTCAGAGTACTCTGCGCAGTGAATAGTGACTTCCCATGTATTGATCAATACCGTCCCAGGAAGCCTCCAAGCACACCTTTTAAACCTGAATCCCAAGCAAAGGAGCCAAAAACATGGACATGAGGTCACATGAATTGGTCCCCGCAGGGAATGTGGAGGGTGCAAGGAAGTAACCAGGGTCCAGTGAGAGATCTGGAGGAGCTTCCTAAACACTAGCACGGACATCTCTAACTGCTCCGGACCTGCAGTAGGAAGACCAGTCCAGCTTGTAAGTGCATTCACCTCTGTGACAGAGAGTGAGCTACACCCCAACACTGCACGTGATCAACCAGCCACAGGACCGGCGTCTGTTTTTAAGAGAACGGGGACCTCGCGGTCCTCGAAGCTCCAACTGCGGAAAACTAGTCAGACTAGAATTCCGATTGATTCTCTGCAAAGTCTGTGCTCACTGGGACACGTCCTCAGTTGTGTGCCTTGATATCATTGAACGTTTCGACCACTTATCACAATACGTCCTCAATCAAGGAGGTCCACCCGGAGGTAGCTATCCTCCGGGGCGTGTCCTTGTCAAGACTACTCTACACTACACTAGCCATTTCTCTTGGTTTTTAGATTCTGGTTTTTTGAAAGCAGTTGTTATTTTGAGAAGGATATCTATAAAGTTTTTAAATTTTGAAGTTTTAGATTTTTTGAAGATCTAGTTTGTTTGGTTTAAAGTAAAAAATTAAGTAAGTCAAATAAATAAAGTAAGGTTGAAGGAGTTGTCCTATGGTCCCGGTGCATCCTCGGCTCAGTTTCTAGGCATACTGAGGGATGTTAAAATTTGGAGGAAGGTGACAATTTGAAGGACGCCCAATTGAGTTTAAAGTTTGGTGGCAAAAGGATTTTTAAAGCGTGTGGGTGCAAGATGGGCTGTTGTGTGAGCGAGGATAAGCCTCATAGAAGACTTGGCTACGTTTAAGGTTCTGATGCCTGAACCACCACACCCGTAGTGCTGCCCTAGAGTCGGGACACGGGGGCCGCATACTTACCGCCTTGACCAGTTGTCTACAACTTGTTGGCACCGTTAGGTTTCTGTTGTCAAACCGGTCAAGGCTCGAGGGTGTTGGTCTAGTTGGTTCTTCATCTCGAGTGGTTCCCCTCTTAGAGAGGTCGGAACTGGCCACTGGAAGGTGGCTTCCTCCCGACCTCCCAGAGGACTGGAAAGAAGCAAGGCCAGCCGAGATGAACTCTGCCTCCTTGTTCTCCCATAGAACCTCCAGATTGGTCCCCTCCAGGAGGGATCCAGGGTCGGCAACGCCGGAGCGAAGCTTTCCCGGTCCTCCCGGAGGACTGGATAAGACAAGGCCAGCCGAGACGAGCTCTGCCTCCTTGTCCCTCCATAGGACCTCAAAGTGAGGAAAAAACCAACTCTCTGTGTTCCAATACACCGCTCAACCCCAGAGAGTGGAAAATAAAAAATAAAAAGAAAAAAAAAAATCGTGAAAAGTGAATACTTACCAAAAAAAATGGTCCAGAGGTAAATTTCAGGGTTGATTTGGTGGGAGGGTGACTGTTTTGCCCAGATCCTTCGCTGAGGGTTGCAGGTAAACGTGTAAAAGGGGCGTGGTTTAGAGAGTAGTACCGGTGTAATAGCTGTTTTCTAAGTGTAATAGATGGATAAAAGTTATAATCTAGAGGTAATTTCTTTTTTTGGAAGGGGTTAAAAATATAGAAATAAGGTTATATTTATTAGTGGTAGAGTAGGTTTATTAGTAATAATGTAAGGTTTAAAAAGAATTTATAAACGTGGTTTGTGGTTCCCGTTTCTGAGTGATTATGAGTTACTTTATAGCTGTGTTATTTTGTGTTAGGGGATGTTTTCTGTTTTAAAATTAAGATCATGATTTGTTATGTAGGAATATAAAGAATTTTACGAGTGTGTATCTTTTATTTTGTAAAAGTAGGGTTGGTAAATTAAATAAGTTTAGTAGCTAAAGGAGAAAGGATGTTGTAACATGATTTTGTGATCAGTATTGTTTTTTCTGGGGATTGAGTAGTAAAAAAGGAGGGGATAGGGTTGTTTTTAAGAGAAATAATGTATATATTTATATTATGAAGGTTTTTGGGATCTAGAGTAAAAGTTAAAAAGTAGTTAGGTGGAGAGTAAGATTAAAGTTAAGGAGAGGTGAGTAAAGAGTCGTAGGAAGGAAGTTGGATAGGGAAGTTTGATTATGTGTAGGAGTGGGTCAAAAGAGATGATATTAGAAGTGTTGTAAATAATTATGATTTTTTTGAAAGAGGAATATGTTTTTTTGTATCTTTGAAAGGTTTGTAATCTTTGTATTAGTAATAGTTTAGTTTGTAAAATTTAAGAGAGGTTCGTGGGGTGGAGTTGTTTACATCTTATATGTTAATTAGTGTCTTTCCGCCGAGTAAATTCTAAAGGAGGGCGATTTGGGTGTGGTTGTTTACAGTCTTATATGTTAATTTGGGTTTTGCCAGTGGAGGGGTTTAAGTTGGATGTGTTGATTTTTAAAGTTATTTTTTATTATAAAGTAGTGGGTTTAAAAGTTATAAAATTTAGATAGTGTCGGTACATGTAATTTCGATCTTTAGATTTTAGAAAATTGTGAATAAGGAATAAAAGAGGGGGGGATTTTCTTGGGGGAAAAAAAACATTTTTTATTGTATTATTTTGGATTAAAATGGCCATGAGTAGTAATTAAAGGTAAAAAATGTAAGATATGATAAAAAGATAGGGAAAATTAGATCTGAAATCAAAATAAGTAAAAATTTGTGTGCAAAGTGAAAAGTGAGAAGTAATAGTAGTGTTTAATTAGTTGTAGTATTTTTATTTTTATGTTTTTAGAGTTGTATCGTTGCTGTAAAGTTTAGTTGTATTTAAATTGTTTTAGTCAGTTAGGGAATAGAGATTTAAAAAATGGTTTGGAAGGTTTTTAGATTACTGTAGATAATGGTTTGTATTTTTGTGTCTGTAAAAAGTGGAGTTAAAGGGGATAAAAAAGTGGAAATAGGGTAGTGTAATGTAAAAAGAAAAATTAGAAAAATTAGAAAAAATTAGAAAGATTAGAAAAATAGATCTCGTATTCATTAAAGATTTGTAATGTATTCCATAAAGTTATAGTATTTAGTATTGTAAGTGGTGTTGAAAAAAGGAATTAAAAGAACTATTAGTGTTTGGAATATTTATAAATGAGTTTGTATGATTGGAGTATTTGATGGATTATTTTAATTTTATTCATGATACTGGTATTATAAGTGTATATTTAATAGAATTTATTTTTATAATTTATATTTCTTTTTAGGATGTGGTAGGGGAGTAAAGGAAGAATAAATATGTAATAAGTATTTTTTGGAAAAGCGGGGGGGTTTTTTATATATAGTCTGGTAAGGAAATGGTTATAATGTATGTAATAATGAATGAAGTTGGGGTTGAAGTGGAACCGTGATACAGGGGGTCGGGCTGAAGAGAGGGGAAGGGGTGCTTAAGTGTTTATGGGTTGTCAGACTCCATGTGGGCTCGGCATTGCCTAGTAGACCTGGGAGTCTGACCAGTTGTGAAAAATAAATTCTTATGTTTAGGTGGTGGGGGTAAAAAGTTTATTTATTAAGGGTTTATTTGGATAGTGTTTTTGGATGTAGAAGTAATATAATGTTAAATAAAGTGTTAGAGAGAGGTGGGGGAAAGTTTAGGAGACGTAAAGTATTAGGAAGGGGTAAAAATAGGTTGAAGATAGGTGAGGGTTAGGTTTAGTGGAAAAGTAAGATGAGGGTATAGTTCGGAATGGGATGGGGTGGGATATAGGTTAGAGGAGAAGGATTAGGGTTAAGGTTAGATAAAGGTTAGGAAAAGGAAGTAAAAAGAGATGGGAGAGGTTAGGTTTAGTAAAGTAAGGAGAGAGGTAAGGGATAGTAAAGGGTAAGTATTAGGAAGGGATAAAGGTAGATTGAAGATAGGGAAGGGTTAAGTTTAGTAGAAAAAATAAGGTGAGGGTATAGTTTAAAATGAGAAAGGGTTAAGGTTAGAAAAAGGTTAGGGAAAGAAAGGAAAAGAGATGGGATAGGTTAGGTTTAGGAAAGTAAAGAGAGAGGTGTAGGGGAAAGTTTAGGAAAAGTGAAGGGTAGGTATTAGGAAGGGATAAAGATAGGTTGAAAATAGGGAAGGGTTAGGGTTAGTAGAAAATTAAGGTGAGGGTATAGTTTAGAGTGGGGTGGGGTAGGATGGAGGAAAAGGAATAGGGTAAAGGTTTAGGGAAAGAGAAAAAATAGTAGATGGGAGAGGTTAGGTTTAGAAAGGTTAGGAGGGAAGGGGTAGGTGGGAGGGGTTAAGTTAGGTATGGAAAAATGGAAGGGGGGTTAAGTTTTAGGGAGATTATAGAATAAGGTATTTGGGAAGAGAAGGTGGGGGGAAAAAAACAAAAAAGTGGGATGGGGGTGGAAAAGTAATTATGGTAAAAAAAATTATAGAAAAATGTATATAAAAAAATATATATGTCAAAAAAATGAAAAACATAATATAAAAAAGTTTTTATCAAAAATTAACTATATGATTTAGAATTATTAAATGTTTTCGTCAAAAAAATTTGATAGTCTAAAAAATGAAAAGTTAAAGTGTGAAACATACATTTTTTGATTATAATTGGTGATAAAAGCTGTATATAATAAAAAATAGGGGGGTTGTTTTATTATTTGAGTGGTGTAAAGATTTATGTGTGTCATGGAGTAGAAAGTGCCAGTTAGAAGTGTAGTTCTAAATGGTTTTAAGAGCATGGGTTTGTTTACCGATAAATTTTGTAAATAGGTTGAGATAAAAGATAAGTAAAATTAAAATTAAAGTGATAAAAAAAATACTAGGTTTGTATAAAAGATTTTGTAATAACCAAAATGTAAAGTTTTAAGATAAAAAAGATAAGGGCAAATATTATAAGTAAAGTGTATATACATAAGGGGAGGGAATTACCCCAAAAAAAATAAAATGATTTGAGAAAATGTATAAAAAAGAGTAGAAAAATTGAAAAAAATGTTGTAAAAATTGGTAAAAAATATAAAGTAGAAAATCAAAGAAAAATAGTAAAAAATAATAATAAATAAAGTAATAAAACATCCACCCTTACCCAGTGGATGTGATCAAGTGTATTGTATTTTTGTGTTGTTTTTTTGTGTATTAGGTGTTTATTTGTTTGGGTTTTGATAATTATTTTTTCTGTTTGGGACGATATGATGTTTTTTCGTTGAGTCCGGTGGGGTGGAAGGTATTGAGTTTCCTGATCCAATGTGTTTCTCTTCTCCTCCTCTGACCAGTATTCCAGTTGGGATTGTGTTCCAGAGGTTTCATGGTTAGGTTTTTAATGCCGTGTTGTTGAAAGTGTTTAACCAGGTGGGATGCTTTAGTATCTCCCTTGCGAATGACGTATCGGTGTTGGTTCAACCTGTCATTGATCGCATTTCTGGTTTCTCCAACATAGCTTTTCTGGCATTTTTTGCATTTGATGAGATAAACGCAATTTCTCTGTGTTCTGCGAAGGTTCTGTGGTAGTTGGTATGAGTATCCAGTGGTTTGGTTGCGAGCAGTTTTGAAATGGTTAGTTTTGCGGTATGTTTTTGTCGGGGGGCGAAGTTTTGCCCTCACCAGGAGTTCCTGTAAGTTTGGGTTTTTCTTGTAAGCAGGTATGATCCTAAAAGTACGTCCTAAAGCTGTGTCCCCCAAGAGGTTCTCAAAATTTGAGCGGAGGGTACGAACAGCCCGTTTCCCAGAAGTGGAATACTGGACGACTAATGGGATTCCCTGTCTTCTGTCAGGTGAGTTTGGTCTGGTTTGTGTCTGTTGAATATTGACAGATCTGAGGAAGGACCTGGAGTATCCTCTTTTTTTCAGTGCTTGGAAAAGTGTCTGTTTTGCTTCCTCGCAATCTTGGGTTCTTGTGCAAATGCGAGAGAAGCGAAGGAGCTGTGATTTCAAGATGCCGCGGAAGACATGTTTTGGGTGGAAGCTCTTCCTGTGCAGGAGAGCGTGCGTGTCTGTAGGTTTTGTGTACAGTTTCACGTCCAGTTTACCCGTTATGTCAAAATCCGGGCCTTTGAATGTGGTGGTGTCTAGGAAGTTGACCTGGGTTACATTCAGTTCAGGTTCCAACCGGATTGAGGGATGGTGGCTGTTGAGTGTTTCGACAAAAGACTCAAACTCCTTTTGGGAGTAGGTCCATATGCCCCATATGTCGTCCAGGTACCGCATGTATGCCGCTGGCAGGAGTTTGCACTTTTTGAAGGCACTTTCCTCCCATTCTGCCATGTAGATGTTGGCGTATGCGGGTGCAAAACGTTTGCCCATTGCTGTCCCTTTGACCTGTAGATACCATTTGTCTTGGAAGACAAAGTCATTACGTTTCAGGCTAATCTCCAGTAGCCTGATGATGGCGTCGTCGGGTCTAGATTGTTCAGGATAGCGGGCAAAGATGTTTTTGACTGCCTGGATACCCATGGGGATGTCGATATTTGTGTACTAGCTGTTTACATCCATGGTGAACAGAAAACAGGGTTCCTTGAGGTGGAGATGTGACACCCTCGAAAGGAAGTCCTGAGTGTTTTTGATATAGCTGGCATGTCGGGTTGACAGTGGTGTGAGAAAGTGGTCAATATATTCTGCCACCCCGTAGCTTTCGCTGCCGCAGTCAGAAACGATAGGACGTCCAGGTGGGACTTGGTTTGGAATCGTCCATTTTTCTGTTGGTTTATGGATCTTGGGCAGGAGGTAAAAATACCGAGCGCGGGGTGGAGTTTGACCGAGGAGATATGTGAATTGTTTCCGTGTAATGTTTTTGTTGAGGAGGAGTGAGTTCAGTTCATCCCTGATCATATCCGCCGTTTGTGGGTAGATGGGTTCTTTGAGAGGGATGTAATATTGTGTGTCGTTGAGTTGACGGAGGGCTTCCAAAACATAATCAGCTTGGTCCATTAGCACGACGGCGCTTCCTTTATCAGCGGGTTTTATGACTAAACCTCTGGCCTTGATAAGGTCACCAAGTGCTTTCTGTTCCTCGCATGATAGATTTGGTTCTTCCTCCTCATGTTGGAGAGTTTTCATGTCCTGACTGTCCTTTTCCAAGAGGTTTAATAGTGTAGTTTGGAGGCGTTGGTTTGGGGTTCCCACTCTGATGGGGGATGAAAGGGTCTGTATGTTCCCTGGACATTTGGACCAAAGAAGGAGCTCAGTTTGAGTCTCCTGTGGTATTTTTGAAGGGACGTACCAAGGTCCTGGCGTGAGGTGTTTGAGGCCGTCATGGTGGGAACGAAGGATAGACCTCTACCCAGAAGCGTGCGTTGATGTGTAGTTAGGCTATAATGTAGGGATAAGTTGACCACTGATTTGTCCTCGTCCGGGGGGAGAGGATGAGTGTTCAATCTAAAAAACGCTGCCAATGTTGCCACATGAGTTCCGCTGTTCTTTTGGTCCAGTGGACTTTATCTATGTCCACCACAAAGTTTTGTGCTTCCATGCGTGGGATAAAGTTTTTGTGGGACTTGATGCAGTTATTTATTATGTCTATATTGTCGAGTTGTTCATGTGGTAGTTTCAGGCTTGCGTTGATGAGTGGGATGTAGATTTTGGCATCGGGGAACAGTTTTTTCGCTGTGTTTATCACCGAGCCAATGTTCTTTTTCAGCATGCTGGTTTTGATGTTTGCCTTATCGTTTATGCCGAATGATAGGATGATTGCTTTTATCGGCGTTTCCACTATTGTTTTATTTTGGAGTATGTGTGCCGCATGCGAAAAGTTAGCACCTGGGTAAGATACAACCTGAACCCTGTTGTCAGGGATTCTGGGTAGACGCGCCAGATTGGAATCTCCGATGATGAGGATTGGTCTCCTAGTTGTGAGGTGCCATCTGATATATTTTTGATCGTAGTGTTTTTGGGAGGTGAACATGGGGACTTGGAGAATAGGCAAGTTTGGTTGATTGGTGTTCGTTGTGGGTGGTGGGGTTGGTTTTGGGGGGGCCATTGGTGGGATGGGTGGGAGTGGTGTTTGGAGAGAGTAGTCTGTGACAAATTGTTGGCAGGGGTTTAGGTTCGAATTCTTAGTTCGTTTGTTTGGTGGTTCTGTGACGTCGTTGTGTCGGGGAAGGTTGATGATGCTGATGGTGGGTGATAGGGGTGGGGGGGCATTATTCTCGGGAAACAGTTGTCTAGAGACTTCGAGTAGGATTGATGGTGAGTTTGGGGCGGAAGGTGATGGGTTATGGTAGAGGACCTGGGGTGGGGAGGGTTCTATAGTGAGCTCCATGTTGGAGTGGATAACTAAGTTGGGGTGAGGGTTAGTGTGGGGAGAGGAGGAAGTCGGGTTTGGAACCGTGGTTTTAGTGGGCGGTTTTGGGTCAGATTTGGTAGGTGTTTTGGGTGGGGTGGGATTGGGTTTGGGAGTACTTGGAGGATTATCGGTCTGGGATTGGACGTTGTTGGGTGTTTTATTTTGTGGGTTTTCAGGTGGGTTCATAATGTTGTTGAGCATGATGGTGGCTGCTTCGATTGATTTTTCATTTATGGCGGGTATTTGTTGGCGGGCTCTACGAGTGGCTACGAGTATTGCTCTTTTCCAGTCAGGTGTGTAAAGGGACATGATGGTATTGGAGGTTTGTTCTTGGAGGCGGAGGTAGTGTTCCTTTAATAGGTTGATTGTGGCAGTGGACCAGGCTTTGGCATTGTGATGAGCACATAGGGTCGTTTCCTCCAGCGGGTGGAAGGGTTTGACCATGCGTATAAGATAGTTCTCTATTTCTTGGAGGAAGGACGGTGTTGGATCAGAGGGGTTTTGGGGTAAAATGTTGTGTTTATGGTGGGCGATTATGAATTGCACCAGAGTGCGGACGAGTATTTGGAAGTCGTTCATTGTCAAATCTTCTTTTTCTTCTTATTCTTCTTCAGTCGATTTTCTAAACCTGTTGGAGGAGGGGGTAAAGGGGAAGAGGGAGAGAATTGTAAAAATAAATTTAGTATTTTATATCATAATTAAGTCATAGGAAAAGGGATAAAATAGTAGATAATAAAATATAAAAAAATATAAAATATAAAAAAATTTTTTTAAAAAAATAATAATAATTTTTAATATTATAAAAAGTTTATGGGGATAAAGGGAAGAAAAGAAATTAGAAATAGTAAATAAGTTAAATAAATTTAAGTAATATGTAAGTGTTTTAACTTTTAAATTTCTTTAGTTAAGGAGTCATAATGTTTTAGCAATGAACTGTTTACAGTTTTTCATTGTTTCTGAACTAGATCACAGAGATTACAGTGTTATATCAAACTTAGTTTTAAATAGAGAAGAGAGAGAGAGACAGAGGGTGAAAAATGGTCATAGTGTAAATATAGTGGGTTTGTACGGAAGGAACTAGTCCGAGGCACTGGCAGGGTTAGGTGTAGTAGTGAAATACACAATGTATCCCCCTTTCTGGCCGACGCCAGATTGGTTTAATAGGATAACAAAGGCAAGGCGCGGGCCGACGCAGGTCAGTCCCATTCCGACTCCCATTTACTTCTGAGCCATATTAGAGTAGAAAAGAGAGAGAGAAAAGGAAGGGTGGGTCGAGAAGGGGAGGGGGAATCTAAAGAGTCCAAGTGGTTGGAGTTGTTCTTCAATTTTGTTTCCACTTGGTTGTCCTTAGTTTCCGGGAATTTTTTGTGGAGTCCAAGAAAGGTCCATGTTCCTTGTGATCCAGTAGTGGGGGGTTGAGGGGGGATAAACACTTATGTATGTTTTGTATGATTTAATTAAAAATTAATATTAATTTTTTTTTTTTTTTTTTTTTTTTTTTTTCTCTCTCTAATAGAAAGTAAATAGTAAGTAATAGTAAGTAAGTCATAGTAAAAATAGTAATTAATAGTAAGTTTAATTAAAATAGTAAATAAAGATATGGGTTAATTTTATTCTAGTGAGTTCTAGACAGAGCAGAGTTTTGTATGTCCTTCGTGAGAAGGGCTTTGTTGCAGGTCAGAGTACTCTGCGCAGTGAATAGTGACTTCCCCATGTATTGATCAATACCGTCCCAGGAAGCCTCCAAGCACACCTTTTAAACCTGAATCCCAAGCAAAGGAGCCAAAAACATGGACATGAGGTCACATGAATTGGTCCCCGCAGGGGAATGTGGAGGGTGCAAGGAAGTAACCAGGGTCCAGTGAGAGATCTGGAGGAGCTTCCTAAACACTAGCACGGACATCTCTAACTGCTCCGGACCTGCAGTAGGAAGACCAGTCCAGCTTGTAAGTGCATTCACCTCTGTGACAGAGAGTGAGCTACACCCCAACACTGCACGTGATCAACCAGCCACAGGACCGGCGTCTGTTTTTAAGAGAACGGGGACCTCGCGGTCCTCGAAGCTCCAACTGCGGAAAACTAGTCAGACTAGAATTCCGATTGATTCTCTGCAAAGTCTGTGCTCACTGGGACACGTCCTCAGTTGTGTGCCTTGATATCATTGAACGTTTCGACCACTTATCACAATACGTCCTCAATCAAGGGAGGTCCACCCGGAGGTAGCTATCCTCCGGGCGTGTCCTTGTCAAGACTACTCTACACTACACTAGCCATTTCTCTTGGTTTTTAGATTCTGGTTTTTTGAAAGCAGTTGTTATTTTGAGAAGGATATCTATAAAGTTTTTAAATTTTGAAGTTTTAGATTTTTTGAAGATCTAGTTTGTTTGGTTTAAAGTAAAAAATTAAGTAAGTCAAATAAATAAAGTAAGGTTGAAGGAGTTGTCCTATGGTCCCGGTGCATCCTCGGCTCAGTTTCTAGGCATACTGAGGGATGTTAAAATTTGGAGGAAGGTGACAATTTGAAGGACGCCCAATTGAGTTTAAAGTTTGGTGGCAAAAGGATTTTTAAAGCGTGTGTGGTGCAAGATGGGCTGTTGTGTGAGCGAGGATAAGCCTCATAGAAGACTTGGCTACGTTTAAGGTTCTGATGCCTGAACCACCACACCCGTAGTGCTGCCCTAGAGTCGGGACACGGGGGGCCGCATACTTACCGCCTTGACCAGTTGTCTACAACTTGTTGGCACCGTTAGGTTTCTGTTGTCAAACCGGTCAAGGCTCGAGGGTGTTGGTCTAGTTGGTTCTTCATCTCGAGTGGTTCCCCTCTTAGAGAGGTCGGAACTGGCCACTGGAAGGTGGCTTCCTCCCGACCTCCCCAGAGGACTGGAAAGAAGCAAGGCCAGCCGAGATGAACTCTGCCTCCTTGTTCTCCCATAGAACCTCCAGATTGGTCCCCCTCCAGGAGGGATCCAGGGTCGGCAACGCCGGAGCGAAGCTTTCCCCGGTCCTCCCGGAGGACTGGATAAGACAAGGCCAGCCGAGACGAGCTCTGCCTCCTTGTCCCTCCATAGGACCTCAAAGTGAGGAAAAAACCAACTCTCTGTGTTCCAATACACCGCTCAACCCCAGAGAGTGGAAAATAAAAATAAAAAGAAAAAGAAAAAAATCGTGAAAAGTGAATACTTACCAAAAAAAATGGTCCAGAGGTAAATTTCAGGGTTGATTTGGTGGGAGGGTGACTGTTTTGCCCAGATCCTTCGCTGAGGGTTGCAGGTAAACGTGTAAAAGGGGCGTGGTTTAGAGAGTAGTACCGGTGTAATAGCTGTTTTCTAAGTGTAATAGATGGATAAAAGTTATAATCTAGAGGTAATTTCTTTTTTTTGGAAGGGGGTTAAAAATATAGAAATAAGGTTATATTTATTAGTGGTAGAGTAGGTTTATTAGTAATAATGTAAGGTTTAAAAAAGAATTTATAAACGTGGTTTGTGGTTCCCGTTTCTGAGTGATTATGAGTTACTTTATAGCTGTGTTATTTTGTGTTAGGGGATGTTTTCTGTTTTAAAATTAAGATCATGATTTGTTATGTAGGAATATAAAGAATTTTACGAGTGTGTATCTTTTATTTTGTAAAAGTAGGGTTGGTAAATTAAATAAGTTTAGTAGCTAAAGGGAGAAAGGATGTTGTAACATGATTTTGTGATCAGTATTGTTTTTTCTGGGGATTGAGTAGTAAAAAAGGAGGGGATAGGGTTGTTTTTAAGAGAAATAATGTATATATTTATATTATGAAGGTTTTTGGGATCTAGAGTAAAAGTTAAAAAGTAGTTAGGTGGAGAGTAAGATTAAAGTTAAGGAGAGGTGAGTAAAGAGTCGTAGGAAGGAAGTTGGATAGGGAAGTTTGATTATGTGTAGGAGTGGGTCAAAAGAGATGATATTAGAAGTGTTGTAAATAATTATGATTTTTTTGAAAGAGGAATATGTTTTTTTGTATCTTTGAAAGGTTTGTAATCTTTGTATTAGTAATAGTTTAGTTTGTAAAATTTAAGAGAGGTTCGTGGGGTGGAGTTGTTTACATCTTATATGTTAATTAGTGTCTTTCCGCCGAGTAAATTCTAAAGGAGGGCGATTTGGGTGTGGTTGTTTACAGTCTTATATGTTAATTTGGGTTTTGCCAGTGGAGGGGTTTAAGTTGGATGTGTTTATTTTTAAAGTTATTTTTTATAAAGTAGTGGGTTTAAAAGTTATAAAATTTAGATAGTGTCGGTACATGTAATTTCGATCTTAAAATTTTAGAATATTGTGAATAAGGAAAAAAAGAGAGGGGGGATTTTCTTGGGGGGAAAAAAAAACATTTTTTTATTGTATTATTTTGGATTAAAATGGTCATGAGTAGTAATTAAAGGTAAAAAATGTAAGATATGATAAAAAGATAGGGAAAATTAGATCTGAAATCAAAATAAGTAAAAATTTGTGTGCAAAGTGAAAAGTGAGAAGTAATAATAGTGTTTAATTGGTTGTAGTATTTTTATTTTTATGTTTTTAGAGTTGTATCGTTGCTGTAAAGTTTAGTTGTATTTTAATTGTTTTAGTCAGTTAGGGAATAGAGATTTAAAAAATGGTTTGGAAGGTTTTTAGATTACTGTAGATAATGGTTTGTATTTTTGTGTCTGTAAAAGGTGGAGTTAAAGGGGATAAAAAAGTGGAAATAGGGTAGTGTAATGTAAAAAGAAAAATTAGAAAAATTAGAAAAAATTAGAAAGATTAGAAAAATAGATCTCGTATTCATTAAAGATTTGTAATGTATTCCATAAAGTTATAGTATTTAGTATTGTAAGTGGTGTTGAAAAAAGGAATTAAAAGAACTATTAGTGTTTGGAATATTTATAAATGAGTTTGTATGATTGGAGTATTTGATGGATTATTTTAATTTTATTCATGATACTGGTATTATAAGTGTATATTTAATAGAATTTATTTTTATAATTTATATTTCTTTTTAGGATGTGGTAGGGGAGTAAAGGAAGAATAAATATGTAATAAGTATTTTTTGGAAAAATGGGGGGTTTTTTTATAGTGTGGTAAGGAAATGGTTATAATGTATGTAATACTGAATGAAGTTAGGGTTGAAGTGGAACCGTGATACAGGGGTCGGGCTGAAGAGAGGGGAAGGGGTGCTTAAGTGTTTATGGGTTGTCAGACTCCATGTGGGCTCGGCATTGCCTAGTAGACCTGGGAGTCTGACCAGTTGTGAAAAATAAATTCTTATGTTTAGGTGGTGGGGGTAAAAAGTTTATTTATTAAGGGTTTATTTGGATAGTGTTTTTGGATGTAGAAGTAATATAATGTTAAATAAAGTGTTAGAGAGAGGTGGGGGAAAGTTTAGGAGACGTAAAGTATTAGGAAGGGGTAAAAATAGGTTGAAGATAGGTGAGGGTTAGGTTTAGTGGAAAAGTAAGATGAGGGTATAGTTCGGAATGGGATGGGGTGGGATATAGGTTAGAGGAGAAGGATTAGGGTTAAGGTTAGATAAAGGTTAGGAAAAGGAAGTAAAAAGAGATGGGAGAGGTTAGGTTTAGTAAAGTAAGGAGAGAGGTAAGGGATAGTAAAGGGTAAGTATTAGGAAGGGATAAAGGTAGATTGAAGATAGGGAAGGGTTAAGTTTAGTAGAAAAAATAAGGTGAGGGTATAGTTTAAAATGAGAAAGGGTTAAGGTTAGAAAAAGGTTAGGGAAAGAAAGGAAAAGAGATGGGATAGGTTAGGTTTAGGAAAGTAAAGAGAGAGGTGTAGGGGAAAGTTTAGGAAAAGTGAAGGGTAGGTATTAGGAAGGGATAAAGATAGGTTGAAAATAGGGAAGGGTTAGGGTTAGTAGAAAATTAAGGTGAGGGTATAGTTTAGAGTGGGGTGGGGTAGGATGGAGGAAAAGGAATAGGGTAAAGGTTTAGGGAAAGAGAAAAAATAGTAGATGGGAGAGGTTAGGTTTAGAAAGGTTAGGAGGGAAGGGGTAGGTGGGAGGGGTTAAGTTAGGTATGGAAAAATGGAAGGGGGGTTAAGTTTTAGGGAGATTATAGAATAAGGTATTTGGGAAGAGAAGGTGGGGGGAAAAAAACAAAAAAGTGGGATGGGGGTGGAAAAGTAATTATGGTAAAAAAAATTATAGAAAAATGTATATAAAAAAATATATATGTCAAAAAAATGAAAAACATAATATAAAAAAAGTTTTTATCAAAAATTAACTATATGATTTAGAATTATTAAATGTTTTCGTCAAAAAAAATTTGATAGTCTAAAAAATGAAAAGTTAAAGTGTGAAACATACATTTTTTGATTATAATTGGTGATAAAAGCTGTATATAATAAAAAATAGGGGGGTTGTTTTATTATTTGAGTGGTGTAAAGATTTATGTGTGTCATGGAGTAGAAAGTGCCAGTTAGAAGTGTAGTTCTAAATGGTTTTAAGAGCATGGGTTTGTTTACCGATAAATTTTGTAAATAGGTTGAGATAAAAGATAAGTAAAATTAAAATTAAAGTGATAAAAAAAATACTAGGTTTGTATAAAAGATTTTGTAATAACCAAAATGTAAAGTTTTAAGATAAAAAAGATAAGGGCAAATATTATAAGTAAAGTGTATATACATAAGGGGAGGGAATTACCCCAAAAAAAATAAAATGATTTGAGAAAATGTATAAAAAAAGAGTAGAAAAATTGAAAAAAATGTTGTAAAAATTGGTAAAAAATATAAAGTAGAAAATCAAAGAAAAATAGTAAAAAATAATAATAAATAAAGTAATAAAACATCCACCCTTACCCAGTGGATGTGATCAAGTGTATTGTATTTTTGTGTTGTTTTTTTGTGTATTAGGTGTTTATTTGTTTGGGTTTTGATAATTATTTTTTCTGTTTGGGACGATATGATGTTTTTTCGTTGAGTCCGGTGGGGTGGAAGGTATTGAGTTTCCTGATCCAATGTGTTTCTCTTCTCCTCCTCTGACCAGTATTCCAGTTGGGATTGTGTTC
The DNA here is from genome assembly GCA_030347415.2 of Decapterus maruadsi. Taxonomy (NCBI): domain Eukaryota; kingdom Metazoa; phylum Chordata; class Actinopteri; order Carangiformes; family Carangidae; genus Decapterus; species Decapterus maruadsi. Next base: position 31,803 of record JARUPV020000255.1, on the reverse strand, counting down.
CAGAGGTTTCATGGTTAGGTTTTTAATGCCGTGTTGTTGAAAGTGTTTAACCAGGTGGGATGCTTTAGTATCTCCCTTGCGAATGACGTATCGGTGTTGGTTCAACCTGTCATTGATCGCATTTCTGGTTTCTCCAACATAGCTTTTCTGGCATTTTTTGCATTTGATGAGATAAACGCAATTTCTCTGTGTTCTGCGAAGGTTCTGTGGTAGTTGGTATGAGTATCCAGTGGTTTGGTTGCGAGCAGTTTTGAAATGGTTAGTTTTGCGGTATGTTTTTGTCGGGGGGCGAAGTTTTGCCCTCACCAGGAGTTCCTGTAAGTTTGGGTTTTTCTTGTAAGCAGGTATGATCCTAAAAGTACGTCCTAAAGCTGTGTCCCCCAAGAGGTTCTCAAAATTTGAGCGGAGGGTACGAACAGCCCGTTTCCCAGAAGTGGAATACTGGACGACTAATGGGATTCCCTGTCTTCTGTCAGGTGAGTTTGGTCTGGTTTGTGTCTGTTGAATATTGACAGATCTGAGGAAGGACCTGGAGTATCCTCTTTTTTTCAGTGCTTGGAAAAGTGTCTGTTTTGCTTCCTCGCAATCTTGGGTTCTTGTGCAAATGCGAGAGAAGCGAAGGAGCTGTGATTTCAAGATGCCGCGGAAGACATGTTTTGGGTGGAAGCTCTTCCTGTGCAGGAGAGCGTGCGTGTCTGTAGGTTTTGTGTACAGTTTCACGTCCAGTTTACCCGTTATGTCAAAATCCGGGCCTTTGAATGTGGTGGTGTCTAGGAAGTTGACCTGGGTTACATTCAGTTCAGGTTCCAACCGGATTGAGGGATGGTGGCTGTTGAGTGTTTCGACAAAAGACTCAAACTCCTTTTGGGAGTAGGTCCATATGCCCCATATGTCGTCCAGGTACCGCATGTATGCCGCTGGCAGGAGTTTGCACTTTTTGAAGGCACTTTCCTCCCATTCTGCCATGTAGATGTTGGCGTATGCGGGTGCAAAACGTTTGCCCATTGCTGTCCCTTTGACCTGTAGATACCATTTGTCTTGGAAGACAAAGTCATTACGTTTCAGGCTAATCTCCAGTAGCCTGATGATGGCGTCGTCGGGTCTAGATTGTTCAGGATAGCGGGCAAAGATGTTTTTGACTGCCTGGATACCCATGGGGATGTCGATATTTGTGTACTAGCTGTTTACATCCATGGTGAACAGAAAACAGGGTTCCTTGAGGTGGAGATGTGACACCCTCGAAAGGAAGTCCTGAGTGTTTTTGATATAGCTGGCATGTCGGGTTGACAGTGGTGTGAGAAAGTGGTCAATATATTCTGCCACCCCGTAGCTTTCGCTGCCGCAGTCAGAAACGATAGGACGTCCAGGTGGGACTTGGTTTGGAATCGTCCATTTTTCTGTTGGTTTATGGATCTTGGGCAGGAGGTAAAAATACCGAGCGCGGGGTGGAGTTTGACCGAGGAGATATGTGAATTGTTTCCGTGTAATGTTTTTGTTGAGGAGGAGTGAGTTCAGTTCATCCCTGATCATATCCGCCGTTTGTGGGTAGATGGGTTCTTTGAGAGGGATGTAATATTGTGTGTCGTTGAGTTGACGGAGGGCTTCCAAAACATAATCAGCTTGGTCCATTAGCACGACGGCGCTTCCTTTATCAGCGGGTTTTATGACTAAACCTCTGGCCTTGATAAGGTCACCAAGTGCTTTCTGTTCCTCGCATGATAGATTTGGTTCTTCCTCCTCATGTTGGAGAGTTTTCATGTCCTGACTGTCCTTTTCCAAGAGGTTTAATAGTGTAGTTTGGAGGCGTTGGTTTGGGGGTTCCCACTCTGATGGGGGATGAAAGGGTCTGTATGTTCCCTGGACATTTGGACCAAAGAAGGAGCTCAGTTTGAGTCTCCTGTGGTATTTTTGAAGGGACGTACCAAGGTCCTGGCGTGAGGTGTTTGAGGCCGTCATGGTGGGAACGAAGGATAGACCTCTACCCAGAAGCGTGCGTTGATGTGTAGTTAGGCTATAATGTAGGGATAAGTTGACCACTGATTTGTCCTCGTCCGGGGGGAGAGGATGAGTGTTCAATCTAAAAAACGCTGCCAATGTTGCCACATGAGTTCCGCTGTTCTTTTGGTCCAGTGGACTTTATCTATGTCCACCACAAAGTTTTGTGCTTCCATGCGTGGGATAAAGTTTTTGTGGGACTTGATGCAGTTATTTATTATGTCTATATTGTCGAGTTGTTCATGTGGTAGTTTCAGGCTTGCGTTGATGAGTGGGATGTAGATTTTGGCATCGGGGAACAGTTTTTTCGCTGTGTTTATCACCGAGCCAATGTTCTTTTTCAGCATGCTGGTTTTGATGTTTGCCTTATCGTTTATGCCGAATGATAGGATGATTGCTTTTATCGGCGTTTCCACTATTGTTTTATTTTGGAGTATGTGTGCCGCATGCGAAAAGTTAGCACCTGGGTAAGATACAACCTGAACCCTGTTGTCAGGGATTCTGGGTAGACGCGCCAGATTGGAATCTCCGATGATGAGGATTGGTCTCCTAGTTGTGAGGTGCCATCTGATATATTTTTGATCGTAGTGTTTTTGGGAGGTGAACATGGGGACTTGGAGAATAGGCAAGTTTGGTTGATTGGTGTTCGTTGTGGGTGGTGGGGTTGGTTTTGGGGGGCCATTGGTGGGATGGGTGGGAGTGGTGTTTGGAGAGAGTAGTCTGTGACAAATTGTTGGCAGGGGTTTAGGTTCGAATTCTTAGTTCGTTTGTTTGGTGGTTCTGTGACGTCGTTGTGTCGGGGAAGGTTGATGATGCTGATGGTGGGTGATAGGGGTGGGGGGGCATTATTCTCGGGAAACAGTTGTCTAGAGACTTCGAGTAGGATTGATGGTGAGTTTGGGGCGGAAGGTGATGGGTTATGGTAGAGGACCTGGGGTGGGGAGGGTTCTATAGTGAGCTCCATGTTGGAGTGGATAACTAAGTTGGGGTGAGGGTTAGTGTGGGGAGAGGAGGAAGTCGGGTTTGGAACCGTGGTTTTAGTGGGCGGTTTTGGGTCAGATTTGGTAGGTGTTTTGGGTGGGGTGGGATTGGGTTTGGGAGTACTTGGAGGATTATCGGTCTGGGATTGGACGTTGTTGGGTGTTTTATTTTGTGGGTTTTCAGGTGGGTTCATAATGTTGTTGAGCATGATGGTGGCTGCTTCGATTGATTTTTCATTTATGGCGGGTATTTGTTGGCGGGCTCTACGAGTGGCTACGAGTATTGCTCTTTTCCAGTCAGGTGTGTAAAGGGACATGATGGTATTGGAGGTTTGTTCTTGGAGGCGGAGGTAGTGTTCCTTTAATAGGTTGATTGTGGCAGTGGACCAGGCTTTGGCATTGTGATGAGCACATAGGGTCGTTTCCTCCAGCGGGTGGAAGGGTTTGACCATGCGTATAAGATAGTTCTCTATTTCTTGGAGGAAGGACGGTGTTGGATCAGAGGGGTTTTGGGGTAAAATGTTGTGTTTATGGTGGGCGATTATGAATTGCACCAGAGTGCGGACGAGTATTTGGAAGTCGTTCATTGTCAAATCTTCTTTTTCTTCTTATTCTTCTTCAGTCGATTTTCTAAACCTGTTGGAGGAGGGGGTAAAGGGGAAGAGGGAGAGAATTGTAAAAATAAATTTAGTATTTTATATCATAATTAAGTCATAGGAAAAGGGATAAAATAGTAGATAATAAAATATAAAAAAATATAAAATATAAAAAAATTTTTTTAAAAAAATAATAATAATTTTTAATATTATAAAAAGTTTATGGGGATAAAGGGAAGAAAAGAAATTAGAAATAGTAAATAAGTTAAATAAATTTAAGTAATATGTAAGTGTTTTAACTTTTAAATTTCTTTAGTTAAGGAGTCATAATGTTTTAGCAATGAACTGTTTACAGTTTTTCATTGTTTCTGAACTAGATCACAGAGATTACAGTGTTATATCAAACTTAGTTTTAAATAGAGAAGAGAGAGAGAGACAGAGGGTGAAAAATGGTCATAGTGTAAATATAGTGGGTTTGTACGGAAGGAACTAGTCCGAGGCACTGGCAGGGTTAGGTGTAGTAGTGAAATACACAATGTATCCCCCTTTCTGGCCGACGCCAGATTGGTTTAATAGGATAACAAAGGCAAGGCGCGGGCCGACGCAGGTCAGTCCCATTCCGACTCCCATTTACTTCTGAGCCATATTAGAGTAGAAAAGAGAGAGAGAAAAGGAAGGGTGGGTCGAGAAGGGGAGGGGGAATCTAAAGAGTCCAAGTGGTTGGAGTTGTTCTTCAATTTTGTTTCCACTTGGTTGTCCTTAGTTTCCGGGAATTTTTTGTGGAGTCCAAGAAAGGTCCATGTTCCTTGTGATCCAGTAGTGGGGGGTTGAGGGGGGATAAACACTTATGTATGTTTTGTATGATTTAATTAAAAATTAATATTAATTTTTTTTTTTTTTTTTTTTTTTTTTTTTTTTCTCTCTCTCTAATAGAAAGTAAATAGTAAGTAATAGTAAGTAAGTCATAGTAAAAATAGTAATTAATAGTAAGTTTAATTAAAATAGTAAATAAAGATATGGGTTAATTTTATTCTAGTGAGTTCTAGACAGAGCAGAGTTTTGTATGTCCTTCGTGAGAAGGGCTTTGTTGCAGGTCAGAGTACTCTGCGCAGTGAATAGTGACTTCCCCATGTATTGATCAATACCGTCCCAGGAAGCCTCCAAGCACACCTTTTAAACCTGAATCCCAAGCAAAGGAGCCAAAAACATGGACATGAGGTCACATGAATTGGTCCCCGCAGGGGAATGTGGAGGGTGCAAGGAAGTAACCAGGGTCCAGTGAGAGATCTGGAGGAGCTTCCTAAACACTAGCACGGACATCTCTAACTGCTCCGGACCTGCAGTAGGAAGACCAGTCCAGCTTGTAAGTGCATTCACCTCTGTGACAGAGAGTGAGCTACACCCCAACACTGCACGTGATCAACCAGCCACAGGACCGGCGTCTGTTTTTAAGAGAACGGGGACCTCGCGGTCCTCGAAGCTCCAACTGCGGAAAACTAGTCAGACTAGAATTCCGATTGATTCTCTGCAAAGTCTGTGCTCACTGGGACACGTCCTCAGTTGTGTGCCTTGATATCATTGAACGTTTCGACCACTTATCACAATACGTCCTCAATCAAGGGAGGTCCACCCGGAGGTAGCTATCCTCCGGGCGTGTCCTTGTCAAGACTACTCTACACTACACTAGCCATTTCTCTTGGTTTTTAGATTCTGGTTTTTTGAAAGCAGTTGTTATTTTGAGAAGGATATCTATAAAGTTTTTAAATTTTGAAGTTTTAGATTTTTTGAAGATCTAGTTTGTTTGGTTTAAAGTAAAAAATTAAGTAAGTCAAATAAATAAAGTAAGGTTGAAGGAGTTGTCCTATGGTCCCGGTGCATCCTCGGCTCAGTTTCTAGGCATACTGAGGGATGTTAAAATTTGGAGGAAGGTGACAATTTGAAGGACGCCCAATTGAGTTTAAAGTTTGGTGGCAAAAGGATTTTTAAAGCGTGTGTGGTGCAAGATGGGCTGTTGTGTGAGCGAGGATAAGCCTCATAGAAGACTTGGCTACGTTTAAGGTTCTGATGCCTGAACCACCACACCCGTAGTGCTGCCCTAGAGTCGGGACACGGGGGGCCGCATACTTACCGCCTTGACCAGTTGTCTACAACTTGTTGGCACCGTTAGGTTTCTGTTGTCAAACCGGTCAAGGCTCGAGGGTGTTGGTCTAGTTGGTTCTTCATCTCGAGTGGTTCCCCTCTTAGAGAGGTCGGAACTGGCCACTGGAAGGTGGCTTCCTCCCGACCTCCCCAGAGGACTGGAAAGAAGCAAGGCCAGCCGAGATGAACTCTGCCTCCTTGTTCTCCCATAGAACCTCCAGATTGGTCCCCCTCCAGGAGGGATCCAGGGTCGGCAACGCCGGAGCGAAGCTTTCCCCGGTCCTCCCGGAGGACTGGATAAGACAAGGCCAGCCGAGACGAGCTCTGCCTCCTTGTCCCTCCATAGGACCTCAAAGTGAGGAAAAAACCAACTCTCTGTGTTCCAATACACCGCTCAACCCCAGAGAGTGGAAAATAAAAATAAAAAGAAAAAGAAAAAAATCGTGAAAAGTGAATACTTACCAAAAAAAATGGTCCAGAGGTAAATTTCAGGGTTGATTTGGTGGGAGGGTGACTGTTTTGCCCAGATCCTTCGCTGAGGGTTGCAGGTAAACGTGTAAAAGGGGCGTGGTTTAGAGAGTAGTACCGGTGTAATAGCTGTTTTCTAAGTGTAATAGATGGATAAAAGTTATAATCTAGAGGTAATTTCTTTTTTTTGGAAGGGGGTTAAAAATATAGAAATAAGGTTATATTTATTAGTGGTAGAGTAGGTTTATTAGTAATAATGTAAGGTTTAAAAAGAATTTATAAACGTGGTTTGTGGTTCCCGTTTCTGAGTGATTATGAGTTACTTTATAGCTGTGTTATTTTGTGTTAGGGGATGTTTTCTGTTTTAAAATTAAGATCATGATTTGTTATGTAGGAATATAAAGAATTTTACGAGTGTGTATCTTTTATTTTGTAAAAGTAGGGTTGGTAAATTAAATAAGTTTAGTAGCTAAAGGGAGAAAGGATGTTGTAACATGATTTTGTGATCAGTATTGTTTTTTCTGGGGATTGAGTAGTAAAAAAGGAGGGGATAGGGTTGTTTTTAAGAGAAATAATGTATATATTTATATTATGAAGGTTTTTGGGATCTAGAGTAAAAGTTAAAAAGTAGTTAGGTGGAGAGTAAGATTAAAGTTAAGGAGAGGTGAGTAAAGAGTCGTAGGAAGGAAGTTGGATAGGGAAGTTTGATTATGTGTAGGAGTGGGTCAAAAGAGATGATATTAGAAGTGTTGTAAATAATTATGATTTTTTTGAAAGAGGAATATGTTTTTTTGTATCTTTGAAAGGTTTGTAATCTTTGTATTAGTAATAGTTTAGTTTGTAAAATTTAAGAGAGGTTCGTGGGGTGGAGTTGTTTACATCTTATATGTTAATTAGTGTCTTTCCGCCGAGTAAATTCTAAAGGAGGGCGATTTGGGTGTGGTTGTTTACAGTCTTATATGTTAATTTGGGTTTTGCCAGTGGAGGGGTTTAAGTTGGATGTGTTTATTTTTAAAGTTATTTTTTATAAAGTAGTGGGTTTAAAAGTTATAAAATTTAGATAGTGTCGGTACATGTAATTTCGATCTTAAAATTTTAGAATATTGTGAATAAGGAAAAAAAGAGAGGGGGGATTTTCTTGGGGGGAAAAAAAAACATTTTTTTATTGTATTATTTTGGATTAAAATGGTCATGAGTAGTAATTAAAGGTAAAAAATGTAAGATATGATAAAAAGATAGGGAAAATTAGATCTGAAATCAAAATAAGTAAAAATTTGTGTGCAAAGTGAAAAGTGAGAAGTAATAATAGTGTTTAATTGGTTGTAGTATTTTTATTTTTATGTTTTTAGAGTTGTATCGTTGCTGTAAAGTTTAGTTGTATTTTAATTGTTTTAGTCAGTTAGGGAATAGAGATTTAAAAAATGGTTTGGAAGGTTTTTAGATTACTGTAGATAATGGTTTGTATTTTTGTGTCTGTAAAAGGTGGAGTTAAAGGGGATAAAAAAGTGGAAATAGGGTAGTGTAATGTAAAAAGAAAAATTAGAAAAATTAGAAAAAATTAGAAAGATTAGAAAAATAGATCTCGTATTCATTAAAGATTTGTAATGTATTCCATAAAGTTATAGTATTTAGTATTGTAAGTGGTGTTGAAAAAAGGAATTAAAAGAACTATTAGTGTTTGGAATATTTATAAATGAGTTTGTATGATTGGAGTATTTGATGGATTATTTTAATTTTATTCATGATACTGGTATTATAAGTGTATATTTAATAGAATTTATTTTTATAATTTATATTTCTTTTTAGGATGTGGTAGGGGAGTAAAGGAAGAATAAATATGTAATAAGTATTTTTTGGAAAAACGGGGGGTTTTTTTATAGTGTGGTAAGGAAATGGTTATAATGTATGTAATACTGAATGAAGTTAGGGTTGAAGTGGAACCGTGATACAGGGGTCGGGCTGAAGAGAGGGGAAGGGGTGCTTAAGTGTTTATGGGTTGTCAGACTCCATGTGGGCTCGGCATTGCCTAGTAGACCTGGGAGTCTGACCAGTTGTGAAAAATAAATTCTTATGTTTAGGTGGTGGGGGTAAAAAGTTTATTTATTAAGGGTTTATTTGGATAGTGTTTTTGGATGTAGAAGTAATATAATGTTAAATAAAGTGTTAGAGAGAGGTGGGGGAAAGTTTAGGAGACGTAAAGTATTAGGAAGGGGTAAAAATAGGTTGAAGATAGGTGAGGGTTAGGTTTAGTGGAAAAGTAAGATGAGGGTATAGTTCGGAATGGGATGGGGTGGGATATAGGTTAGAGGAGAAGGATTAGGGTTAAGGTTAGATAAAGGTTAGGAAAAGGAAGTAAAAAGAGATGGGAGAGGTTAGGTTTAGTAAAGTAAGGAGAGAGGTAAGGGATAGTAAAGGGTAAGTATTAGGAAGGGATAAAGGTAGATTGAAGATAGGGAAGGGTTAAGTTTAGTAGAAAAAATAAGGTGAGGGTATAGTTTAAAATGAGAAAGGGTTAAGGTTAGAAAAAGGTTAGGGAAAGAAAGGAAAAGAGATGGGATAGGTTAGGTTTAGGAAAGTAAAGAGAGAGGTGTAGGGGAAAGTTTAGGAAAAGTGAAGGGTAGGTATTAGGAAGGGATAAAGATAGGTTGAAAATAGGGAAGGGTTAGGGTTAGTAGAAAATTAAGGTGAGGGTATAGTTTAGAGTGGGGTGGGGTAGGATGGAGGAAAAGGAATAGGGTAAAGGTTTAGGGAAAGAGAAAAAATAGTAGATGGGAGAGGTTAGGTTTAGAAAGGTTAGGAGGGAAGGGGTAGGTGGGAGGGGTTAAGTTAGGTATGGAAAAATGGAAGGGGGGTTAAGTTTTAGGGAGATTATAGAATAAGGTATTTGGGAAGAGAAGGTGGGGGGAAAAAAAAAAAAAAAAAAAAAAAAAGTGGGATGGGGGTGGAAAAGTAATTATGGTAAAAAAAATTATAGAAAAATGTATATAAAAAAATATATATGTCATGTCAAAATGAAAAACATAATATAAAAAAAGTTTTTATCAAAAATTAACTATATGATTTAGAATTATTAAATGTTTTCGTCAAAAAAAATTTGATAGTCTAAAAAATGAAAAGTTAAAGTGTGAAACATACATTTTTTGATTATAATTGGTGATAAAAGCTGTATATAATAAAAAATAGGGGGGTTGTTTTATTATTTGAGTGGTGTAAAGATTTATGTGTGTCATGGAGTAGAAAGTGCCAGTTAGAAGTGTAGTTCTAAATGGTTTTAAGAGCATGGGTTTGTTTACCGATAAATTTTGTAAATAGGTTGAGATAAAAGATAAGTAAAATTAAAATTAAAGTGATAAAAAAAATACTAGGTTTGTATAAAAGATTTTGTAATAACCAAAATGTAAAGTTTTAAGATAAAAAAGATAAGGGCAAATATTATAAGTAAAGTGTATATACATAAGGGGAGGGAATTACCCCAAAAAAAATAAAATGATTTGAGAAAATGTATAAAAAAGAGTAGAAAAATTGAAAAAAATGTTGTAAAAATTGGTAAAAAATATAAAGTAGAAAATCAAAGAAAAATAGTAAAAAATAATAATAAATAAAGTAATAAAACATCCACCCTTACCCAGTGGATGTGATCAAGTGTATTGTATTTTTGTGTTGTTTTTTTGTGTATTAGGTGTTTATTTGTTTGGGTTTTGATAATTATTTTTTCTGTTTGGGACGATATGATGTTTTTTCGTTGAGTCCGGTGGGGTGGAAGGTATTGAGTTTCCTGATCCAATGTGTTTCTCTTCTCCTCCTCTGACCAGTATTCCAGTTGGGATTGTGTTCCAGAGGTTTCATGGTTAGGTTTTTAATGCCGTGTTGTTGAAAGTGTTTAACCAGGTGGGATGCTTTAGTATCTCCCTTGCGAATGACGTATCGGTGTTGGTTCAACCTGTCATTGATCGCATTTCTGGTTTCTCCAACATAGCTTTTCTGGCATTTTTTGCATTTGATGAGATAGCAATTTCTCTGTGTTCTGCGAAGGTTCTGTGGTAGTTGGTATGAGTATCCAGTGGTTTGGTTGCGAGCAGTTTTGAAATGGTTAGTTTTGCGGTATGTTTTTGTCGGGGGGCGAAGTTTTGCCCTCACCAGGAGTTCCTGTAAGTTTGGGTTTTTCTTGTAAGCAGGTATGATCCTAAAAGTACGTCCTAAAGCTGTGTCCCCCAAGAGGTTCTCAAAATTTGAGCGGAGGGTACGAACAGCCCGTTTCCCAGAAGTGGAATACTGGACGACTAATGGGATTCCCTGTCTTCTGTCAGGTGAGTTTGGTCTGGTTTGTGTCTGTTGAATATTGACAGATCTGAGGAAGGACCTGGAGTATCCTCTTTTTTTCAGTGCTTGGAAAAGTGTCTGTTTTGCTTCCTCGCAATCTTGGGTTCTTGTGCAAATGCGAGAGAAGCGAAGGAGCTGTGATTTCAAGATGCCGCGGAAGACATGTTTTGGGTGGAAGCTCTTCCTGTGCAGGAGAGCGTGCGTGTCTGTAGGTTTTGTGTACAGTTTCACGTCCAGTTTACCCGTTATGTCAAAATCCGGGCCTTTGAATGTGGTGGTGTCTAGGAAGTTGACCTGGGTTACATTCAGTTCAGGTTCCAACCGGATTGAGGGATGGTGGCTGTTGAGTGTTTCGACAAAAGACTCAAACTCCTTTTGGGAGTAGGTCCATATGCCCCATATGTCGTCCAGGTACCGCATGTATGCCGCTGGCAGGAGTTTGCACTTTTTGAAGGCACTTTCCTCCCATTCTGCCATGTAGATGTTGGCGTATGCGGGTGCAAAACGTTTGCCCATTGCTGTCCCTTTGACCTGTAGATACCATTTGTCTTGGAAGACAAAGTCATTACGTTTCAGGCTAATCTCCAGTAGCCTGATGATGGCGTCGTCGGGTCTAGATTGTTCAGGATAGCGGGCAAAGATGTTTTTGACTGCCTGGATACCCATGGGGATGTCGATATTTGTGTACTAGCTGTTTACATCCATGGTGAACAGAAAACAGGGTTCCTTGAGGTGGAGATGTGACACCCTCGAAAGGAAGTCCTGAGTGTTTTTGATATAGCTGGCATGTCGGGTTGACAGTGGTGTGAGAAAGTGGTCAATATATTCTGCCACCCCGTAGCTTTCGCTGCCGCAGTCAGAAACGATAGGACGTCCAGGTGGGACTTGGTTTGGAATCGTCCATTTTTCTGTTGGTTTATGGATCTTGGGCAGGAGGTAAAAATACCGAGCGCGGGGTGGAGTTTGACCGAGGAGATATGTGAATTGTTTCCGTGTAATGTTTTTGTTGAGGAGGAGTGAGTTCAGTTCATCCCTGATCATATCCGCCGTTTGTGGGTAGATGGGTTCTTTGAGAGGGATGTAATATTGTGTGTCGTTGAGTTGACGGAGGGCTTCCAAAACATAATCAGCTTGGTCCATTAGCACGACGGCGCTTCCTTTATCAGCGGGTTTTATGACTAAACCTCTGGCCTTGATAAGGTCACCAAGTGCTTTCTGTTCCTCGCATGATAGATTTGGTTCTTCCTCCTCATGTTGGAGAGTTTTCATGTCCTGACTGTCCTTTTCCAAGAGGTTTAATAGTGTAGTTTGGAGGCGTTGGTTTGGGGGTTCCCACTCTGATGGGGGATGAAAGGGTCTGTATGTTCCCTGGACATTTGGACCAAAGAAGGAGCTCAGTTTGAGTCTCCTGTGGTATTTTTGAAGGGACGTACCAAGGTCCTGGCGTGAGGTGTTTGAGGCCGTCATGGTGGGAACGAAGGATAGACCTCTACCCAGAAGCGTGCGTTGATGTGTAGTTAGGCTATAATGTAGGGATAAGTTGACCACTGATTTGTCCTCGTCCGGGGGGAGAGGATGAGTGTTCAATCTAAAAAACGCTGCCAATGTTGCCACATGAGTTCCGCTGTTCTTTTGGTCCAGTGGACTTTATCTATGTCCACCACAAAGTTTTGTGCTTCCATGCGTGGGATAAAGTTTTTGTGGGACTTGATGCAGTTATTTATTATGTCTATATTGTCGAGTTGTTCATGTGGTAGTTTCAGGCTTGCGTTGATGAGTGGGATGTAGATTTTGGCATCGGGGAACAGTTTTTTCGCTGTGTTTATCACCGAGCCAATGTTCTTTTTCAGCATGCTGGTTTTGATGTTTGCCTTATCGTTTATGCCGAATGATAGGATGATTGCTTTTATCGGCGTTTCCACTATTGTTTTATTTTGGAGTATGTGTGCCGCATGCGAAAAGTTAGCACCTGGGTAAGATACAACCTGAACCCTGTTGTCAGGGATTCTGGGTAGACGCGCCAGATTGGAATCTCCGATGATGAGGATTGGTCTCCTAGTTGTGAGGTGCCATCTGATATATTTTTGATCGTAGTGTTTTTGGGAGGTGAACATGGGGACTTGGAGAATAGGCAAGTTTGGTTGATTGGTGTTCGTTGTGGGTGGTGGGGTTGGTTTTGGGGGGGCCATTGGTGGGATGGGTGGGAGTGGTGTTTGGAGAGAGTAGTCTGTGACAAATTGTTGGCAGGGGTTTAGGTTCGAATTCTTAGTTCGTTTGTTTGGTGGTTCTGTGACGTCGTTGTGTCGGGGAAGGTTGATGATGCTGATGGTGGGTGATAGGGGTGGGGGGGCATTATTCTCGGGAAACAGTTGTCTAGAGACTTCGAGTAGGATTGATGGTGAGTTTGGGGCGGAAGGTGATGGGTTATGGTAGAGGACCTGGGGTGGGGAGGGTTCTATAGTGAGCTCCATGTTGGAGTGGATAACTAAGTTGGGGTGAGGGTTAGTGTGGGGAGAGGAGGAAGTCGGGTTTGGAACCGTGGTTTTAGTGGGCGGTTTTGGGTCAGATTTGGTAGGTGTTTTGGGTGGGGTGGGATTGGGTTTGGGAGTACTTGGAGGATTATCGGTCTGGGATTGGACGTTGTTGGGTGTTTTATTTTGTGGGTTTTCAGGTGGGTTCATAATGTTGTTGAGCATGATGGTGGCTGCTTCGATTGATTTTTCATTTATGGCGGGTATTTGTTGGCGGGCTCTACGAGTGGCTACGAGTATTGCTCTTTTCCAGTCAGGTGTGTAAAGGGACATGATGGTATTGGAGGTTTGTTCTTGGAGGCGGAGGTAGTGTTCCTTTAATAGGTTGATTGTGGCAGTGGACCAGGCTTTGGCATTGTGATGAGCACATAGGGTCGTTTCCTCCAGCGGGTGGAAGGGTTTGACCATGCGTATAAGATAGTTCTCTATTTCTTGGAGGAAGGACGGTGTTGGATCAGAGGGGTTTTGGGGTAAAATGTTGTGTTTATGGTGGGCGATTATGAATTGCACCAGAGTGCGGACGAGTATTTGGAAGTCGTTCATTGTCAAATCTTCTTTTTCTTCTTATTCTTCTTCAGTCGATTTTCTAAACCTGTTGGAGGAGGGGGTAAAGGGGAAGAGGGAGAGAATTGTAAAAATAAATTTAGTATTTTATATCATAATTAAGTCATAGGAAAAGGGATAAAATAGTAGATAATAAAATATAAAAAAATATAAAATATAAAAAAATTTTTTTAAAAAAATAATAATAATTTTTAATATTATAAAAAGTTTATGGGGATAAAGGGAAGAAAAGAAATTAGAAATAGTAAATAAGTTAAATAAATTTAAGTAATATGTAAGTGTTTTAACTTTTAAATTTCTTTAGTTAAGGAGTCATAATGTTTTAGCAATGAACTGTTTACAGTTTTTCATTGTTTCTGAACTAGATCACAGAGATTACAGTGTTATATCAAACTTAGTTTTAAATAGAGAAGAGAGAGAGAGACAGAGGGTGAAAAATGGTCATAGTGTAAATATAGTGGGTTTGTACGGAAGGAACTAGTCCGAGGCACTGGCAGGGTTAGGTGTAGTAGTGAAATACACAATGTATCCCCCTTTCTGGCCGACGCCAGATTGGTTTAATAGGATAACAAAGGCAAGGCGCGGGCCGACGCAGGTCAGTCCCATTCCGACTCCCATTTACTTCTGAGCCATATTAGAGTAGAAAAGAGAGAGAGAAAAGGAAGGGTGGGTCGAGAAGGGGAGGGGGAATCTAAAGAGTCCAAGTGGTTGGAGTTGTTCTTCAATTTTGTTTCCACTTGGTTGTCCTTAGTTTCCGGGAATTTTTTGTGGAGTCCAAGAAAGGTCCATGTTCCTTGTGATCCAGTAGTGGGGGGTTGAGGGGGGATAAACACTTATGTATGTTTTGTATGATTTAATTAAAAATTAATATTAATTTTTTTTTTTTTTTTTTTTTTTTTTTTTTTTTTTTTTTTTCTCTCTCTAATAGAAAGTAAATAGTAAGTAATAGTAAGTAAGTCATAGTAAAAATAGTAATTAATAGTAAGTTTAATTAAAATAGTAAATAAAGATATGGGTTAATTTTATTCTAGTGAGTTCTAGACAGAGCAGAGTTTTGTATGTCCTTCGTGAGAAGGGCTTTGTTGCAGGTCAGAGTACTCTGCGCAGTGAATAGTGACTTCCCCATGTATTGATCAATACCGTCCCAGGAAGCCTCCAAGCACACCTTTTAAACCTGAATCCCAAGCAAAGGAGCCAAAAACATGGACATGAGGTCACATGAATTGGTCCCCGCAGGGGAATGTGGAGGGTGCAAGGAAGTAACCAGGGTCCAGTGAGAGATCTGGAGGAGCTTCCTAAACACTAGCACGGACATCTCTAACTGCTCCGGACCTGCAGTAGGAAGACCAGTCCAGCTTGTAAGTGCATTCACCTCTGTGACAGAGAGTGAGCTACACCCCAACACTGCACGTGATCAACCAGCCACAGGACCGGCGTCTGTTTTTAAGAGAACGGGGACCTCGCGGTCCTCGAAGCTCCAACTGCGGAAAACTAGTCAGACTAGAATTCCGATTGATTCTCTGCAAAGTCTGTGCTCACTGGGACACGTCCTCAGTTGTGTGCCTTGATATCATTGAACGTTTCGACCACTTATCACAATACGTCCTCAATCAAGGGAGGTCCACCCGGAGGTAGCTATCCTCCGGGGCGTGTCCTTGTCAAGACTACTCTACACTACACTAGCCATTTCTCTTGGTTTTTAGATTCTGGTTTTTTGAAAGCAGTTGTTATTTTGAGAAGGATATCTATAAAGTTTTTAAATTTTGAAGTTTTAGATTTTTTGAAGATCTAGTTTGTTTGGTTTAAAGTAAAAAATTAAGTAAGTCAAATAAATAAAGTAAGGTTGAAGGAGTTGTCCTATGGTCCCGGTGCATCCTCGGCTCAGTTTCTAGGCATACTGAGGGATGTTAAAATTTGGAGGAAGGTGACAATTTGAAGGACGCCCAATTGAGTTTAAAGTTTGGTGGCAAAAGGATTTTTAAAGCGTGTGTGGTGCAAGATGGGCTGTTGTGTGAGCGAGGATAAGCCTCATAGAAGACTTGGCTACGTTTAAGGTTCTGATGCCTGAACCACCACACCCGTAGTGCTGCCCTAGAGTCGGGACACGGGGGGCCGCATACTTACCGCCTTGACCAGTTGTCTACAACTTGTTGGCACCGTTAGGTTTCTGTTGTCAAACCGGTCAAGGCTCGAGGGTGTTGGTCTAGTTGGTTCTTCATCTCGAGTGGTTCCCCTCTTAGAGAGGTCGGAACTGGCCACTGGAAGGTGGCTTCCTCCCGACCTCCCCAGAGGACTGGAAAGAAGCAAGGCCAGCCGAGATGAACTCTGCCTCCTTGTTCTCCCATAGAACCTCCAGATTGGTCCCCCTCCAGGAGGGATCCAGGGTCGGCAACGCCGGAGCGAAGCTTTCTCCGGTCCTCCCGGAGGACTGGATAAGACAAGGCCAGCCGAGACGAGCTCTGCCTCCTTGTCCCTCCATAGGACCTCAAAGTGAGGAAAAAACCAACTCTCTGTGTTCCAATACACCGCTCAACCCCAGAGAGTGGAAAATAAAAATAAAAAGAAAAAGAAAAAAATCGTGAAAAGTGAATACTTACCAAAAAAAATGGTCCAGAGGTAAATTTCAGGGTTGATTTGGTGGGAGGGTGACTGTTTTGCCCAGATCCTTCGCTGAGGGTTGCAGGTAAACGTGTAAAAGGGGCGTGGTTTAGAGAGTAGTACCGGTGTAATAGCTGTTTTCTAAGTGTAATAGATGGATAAAAGTTATAATCTAGAGGTAATTTCTTTTTTTGGAAGGGGGTTAAAAATATAGAAATAAGGTTATATTTATTAGTGGTAGAGTAGGTTTATTAGTAATAATGTAAGGTTTAAAAAAGAATTTATAAACGTGGTTTGTGGTTCCCGTTTCTGAGTGATTATGAGTTACTTTATAGCTGTGTTATTTTGTGTTAGGGGATGTTTTCTGTTTTAAAATTAAGATCATGATTTGTTATGTAGGAATATAAAGAATTTTACGAGTGTGTATCTTTTATTTTGTAAAAGTAGGGTTGGTAAATTAAATAAGTTTAGTAGCTAAAGGGAGAAAGGATGTTGTAACATGATTTTGTGATCAGTATTGTTTTTTCTGGGGATTGAGTAGTAAAAAAGGAGGGGATAGGGTTGTTTTTAAGAGAAATAATGTATATATTTATATTATGAAGGTTTTTGGGATCTAGAGTAAAAGTTAAAAAGTAGTTAGGTGGAGAGTAAGATTAAAGTTAAGGAGAGGTGAGTAAAGAGTCGTAGGAAGGAAGTTGGATAGGGAAGTTTGATTATGTGTAGGAGTGGGTCAAAAGAGATGATATTAGAAGTGTTGTAAATAATTATGATTTTTTTGAAAGAGGAATATGTTTTTTTGTATCTTTGAAAGGTTTGTAATCTTTGTATTAGTAATAGTTTAGTTTGTAAAATTTAAGAGAGGTTCGTGGGGTGGAGTTGTTTACATCTTATATGTTAATTAGTGTCTTTCCGCCGAGTAAATTCTAAAGGAGGGCGATTTGGGTGTGGTTGTTTACAGTCTTATATGTTAATTTGGGTTTTGCCAGTGGAGGGGTTTAAGTTGGATGTGTTTATTTTTAAAGTTATTTTTTATAAAGTAGTGGGTTTAAAAGTTATAAAATTTAGATAGTGTCGGTACATGTAATTTCGATCTTAAAATTTTAGAATATTGTGAATAAGGAAAAAAAGAGAGGGGGGGATTTTCTTGGGGGGAAAAAAAACATTTTTTTATTGTATTATTTTGGATTAAAATGGTCATGAGTAGTAATTAAAGGTAAAAAATGTAAGATATGATAAAAAGATAGGGAAAATTAGATCTGAAATCAAAATAAGTAAAAATTTGTGTGCAAAGTGAAAAGTGAGAAGTAATAATAGTGTTTAATTGGTTGTAGTATTTTTATTTTTATGTTTTTAGAGTTGTATCGTTGCTGTAAAGTTTAGTTGTATTTTAATTGTTTTAGTCAGTTAGGGAATAGAGATTTAAAAAATGGTTTGGAAGGTTTTTAGATTACTGTAGATAATGGTTTGTATTTTTGTGTCTGTAAAAGGTGGAGTTAAAGGGGATAAAAAAGTGGAAATAGGGTAGTGTAATGTAAAAAGAAAAATTAGAAAAATTAGAAAAAATTAGAAAGATTAGAAAAATAGATCTCGTATTCATTAAAGATTTGTAATGTATTCCATAAAGTTATAGTATTTAGTATTGTAAGTGGTGTTGAAAAAAGGAATTAAAAGAACTATTAGTGTTTGGAATATTTATAAATGAGTTTGTATGATTGGAGTATTTGATGGATTATTTTAATTTTATTCATGATACTGGTATTATAAGTGTATATTTAATAGAATTTATTTTTATAATTTATATTTCTTTTTAGGATGTGGTAGGGGAGTAAAGGAAGAATAAATATGTAATAAGTATTTTTTGGAAAAACGGGGGGTTTTTTTTATAGTGTGGTAAGGAAATGGTTATAATGTATGTAATACTGAATGAAGTTAGGGTTGAAGTGGAACCGTGATACAGGGGGTCGGGCTGAAGAGAGGGGAAGGGGTGCTTAAGTGTTTATGGGTTGTCAGACTCCATGTGGGCTCGGCATTGCCTAGTAGACCTGGGAGTCTGACCAGTTGTGAAAAATAAATTCTTATGTTTAGGTGGTGGGGGTAAAAAGTTTATTTATTAAGGGTTTATTTGGATAGTGTTTTTGGATGTAGAAGTAATATAATGTTAAATAAAGTGTTAGAGAGAGGTGGGGGAAAGTTTAGGAGACGTAAAGTATTAGGAAGGGGTAAAAATAGGTTGAAGATAGGTGAGGGTTAGGTTTAGTGGAAAAGTAAGATGAGGGTATAGTTCGGAATGGGATGGGGTGGGATATAGGTTAGAGGAGAAGGATTAGGGTTAAGGTTAGATAAAGGTTAGGAAAAGGAAGTAAAAAGAGATGGGAGAGGTTAGGTTTAGTAAAGTAAGGAGAGAGGTAAGGGATAGTAAAGGGTAAGTATTAGGAAGGGATAAAGGTAGATTGAAGATAGGGAAGGGTTAAGTTTAGTAGAAAAAATAAGGTGAGGGTATAGTTTAAAATGAGAAAGGGTTAAGGTTAGAAAAAGGTTAGGGAAAGAAAGGAAAAGAGATGGGATAGGTTAGGTTTAGGAAAGTAAAGAGAGAGGTGTAGGGGAAAGTTTAGGAAAAGTGAAGGGTAGGTATTAGGAAGGGATAAAGATAGGTTGAAAATAGGGAAGGGTTAGGGTTAGTAGAAAATTAAGGTGAGGGTATAGTTTAGAGTGGGGTGGGGTAGGATGGAGGAAAAGGAATAGGGTAAAGGTTTAGGGAAAGAGAAAAAATAGTAGATGGGAGAGGTTAGGTTTAGAAAGGTTAGGAGGGAAGGGGTAGGTGGGAGGGGTTAAGTTAGGTATGGAAAAATGGAAGGGGGTTAAGTTTTAGGGAGATTATAGAATAAGGTATTTGGGAAGAGAAGGTGGGGGGGAAAAACAAAAAAGTGGGATGGGGGTGGAAAAGTAATTATGGTAAAAAAAATTATAGAAAAATGTATATAAAAAAATATATATGTCAAAAAAATGAAAAACATAATATAAAAAAAGTTTTTATCAAAAATTAACTATATGATTTAGAATTATTAAATGTTTTCGTCAAAAAAAATTTGATAGTCTAAA
Source organism: Decapterus maruadsi (assembly GCA_030347415.2). Lineage (NCBI taxonomy): Eukaryota > Metazoa > Chordata > Actinopteri > Carangiformes > Carangidae > Decapterus > Decapterus maruadsi. The sequence continues at coordinate 12,513 of JARUPV020000255.1, read as the reverse complement.
AAATGAAAAGTTAAAGTGTGAAACATACATTTTTTGATTATAATTGGTGATAAAAGCTGTATATAATAAAAAATAGGGGGGTTGTTTTATTATTTGAGTGGTGTAAAGATTTATGTGTGTCATGGAGTAGAAAGTGCCAGTTAGAAGTGTAGTTCTAAATGGTTTTAAGAGCATGGGTTTGTTTACCGATAAATTTTGTAAATAGGTTGAGATAAAAGATAAGTAAAATTAAAATTAAAGTGATAAAAAAAATACTAGGTTTGTATAAAAGATTTTGTAATAACCAAAATGTAAAGTTTTAAGATAAAAAAGATAAGGGCAAATATTATAAGTAAAGTGTATATACATAAGGGGAGGGAATTACCCCAAAAAAAATAAAATGATTTGAGAAAATGTATAAAAAAGAGTAGAAAAATTGAAAAAAATGTTGTAAAAATTGGTAAAAAATATAAAGTAGAAAATCAAAGAAAAATAGTAAAAAATAATAATAAATAAAGTAATAAAACATCCACCCTTACCCAGTGGATGTGATCAAGTGTATTGTATTTTTGTGTTGTTTTTTTGTGTATTAGGTGTTTATTTGTTTGGGTTTTGATAATTATTTTTTCTGTTTGGGACGATATGATGTTTTTTCGTTGAGTCCGGTGGGGTGGAAGGTATTGAGTTTCCTGATCCAATGTGTTTCTCTTCTCCTCCTCTGACCAGTATTCCAGTTGGGATTGTGTTCCAGAGGTTTCATGGTTAGGTTTTTAATGCCGTGTTGTTGAAAGTGTTTAACCAGGTGGGATGCTTTAGTATCTCCCTTGCGAATGACGTATCGGTGTTGGTTCAACCTGTCATTGATCGCATTTCTGGTTTCTCCAACATAGCTTTTCTGGCATTTTTTGCATTTGATGAGATAAACGCAATTTCTCTGTGTTCTGCGAAGGTTCTGTGGTAGTTGGTATGAGTATCCAGTGGTTTGGTTGCGAGCAGTTTTGAAATGGTTAGTTTTGCGGTATGTTTTTGTCGGGGGGCGAAGTTTTGCCCTCACCAGGAGTTCCTGTAAGTTTGGGTTTTTCTTGTAAGCAGGTATGATCCTAAAAGTACGTCCTAAAGCTGTGTCCCCCAAGAGGTTCTCAAAATTTGAGCGGAGGGTACGAACAGCCCGTTTCCCAGAAGTGGAATACTGGACGACTAATGGGATTCCCTGTCTTCTGTCAGGTGAGTTTGGTCTGGTTTGTGTCTGTTGAATATTGACAGATCTGAGGAAGGACCTGGAGTATCCTCTTTTTTTCAGTGCTTGGAAAAGTGTCTGTTTTGCTTCCTCGCAATCTTGGGTTCTTGTGCAAATGCGAGAGAAGCGAAGGAGCTGTGATTTCAAGATGCCGCGGAAGACATGTTTTGGGTGGAAGCTCTTCCTGTGCAGGAGAGCGTGCGTGTCTGTAGGTTTTGTGTACAGTTTCACGTCCAGTTTACCCGTTATGTCAAAATCCGGGCCTTTGAATGTGGTGGTGTCTAGGAAGTTGACCTGGGTTACATTCAGTTCAGGTTCCAACCGGATTGAGGGATGGTGGCTGTTGAGTGTTTCGACAAAAGACTCAAACTCCTTTTGGGAGTAGGTCCATATGCCCCATATGTCGTCCAGGTACCGCATGTATGCCGCTGGCAGGAGTTTGCACTTTTTGAAGGCACTTTCCTCCCATTCTGCCATGTAGATGTTGGCGTATGCGGGTGCAAAACGTTTGCCCATTGCTGTCCCTTTGACCTGTAGATACCATTTGTCTTGGAAGACAAAGTCATTACGTTTCAGGCTAATCTCCAGTAGCCTGATGATGGCGTCGTCGGGTCTAGATTGTTCAGGATAGCGGGCAAAGATGTTTTTGACTGCCTGGATACCCATGGGGATGTCGATATTTGTGTACTAGCTGTTTACATCCATGGTGAACAGAAAACAGGGTTCCTTGAGGTGGAGATGTGACACCCTCGAAAGGAAGTCCTGAGTGTTTTTGATATAGCTGGCATGTCGGGTTGACAGTGGTGTGAGAAAGTGGTCAATATATTCTGCCACCCCGTAGCTTTCGCTGCCGCAGTCAGAAACGATAGGACGTCCAGGTGGGACTTGGTTTGGAATCGTCCATTTTTCTGTTGGTTTATGGATCTTGGGCAGGAGGTAAAAATACCGAGCGCGGGGTGGAGTTTGACCGAGGAGATATGTGAATTGTTTCCGTGTAATGTTTTTGTTGAGGAGGAGTGAGTTCAGTTCATCCCTGATCATATCCGCCGTTTGTGGGTAGATGGGTTCTTTGAGAGGGATGTAATATTGTGTGTCGTTGAGTTGACGGAGGGCTTCCAAAACATAATCAGCTTGGTCCATTAGCACGACGGCGCTTCCTTTATCAGCGGGTTTTATGACTAAACCTCTGGCCTTGATAAGGTCACCAAGTGCTTTCTGTTCCTCGCATGATAGATTTGGTTCTTCCTCCTCATGTTGGAGAGTTTTCATGTCCTGACTGTCCTTTTCCAAGAGGTTTAATAGTGTAGTTTGGAGGCGTTGGTTTGGGGGTTCCCACTCTGATGGGGGATGAAAGGGTCTGTATGTTCCCTGGACATTTGGACCAAAGAAGGAGCTCAGTTTGAGTCTCCTGTGGTATTTTTGAAGGGACGTACCAAGGTCCTGGCGTGAGGTGTTTGAGGCCGTCATGGTGGGAACGAAGGATAGACCTCTACCCAGAAGCGTGCGTTGATGTGTAGTTAGGCTATAATGTAGGGATAAGTTGACCACTGATTTGTCCTCGTCCGGGGGGAGAGGATGAGTGTTCAATCTAAAAAACGCTGCCAATGTTGCCACATGAGTTCCGCTGTTCTTTTGGTCCAGTGGACTTTATCTATGTCCACCACAAAGTTTTGTGCTTCCATGCGTGGGATAAAGTTTTTGTGGGACTTGATGCAGTTATTTATTATGTCTATATTGTCGAGTTGTTCATGTGGTAGTTTCAGGCTTGCGTTGATGAGTGGGATGTAGATTTTGGCATCGGGGAACAGTTTTTTCGCTGTGTTTATCACCGAGCCAATGTTCTTTTTCAGCATGCTGGTTTTGATGTTTGCCTTATCGTTTATGCCGAATGATAGGATGATTGCTTTTATCGGCGTTTCCACTATTGTTTTATTTTGGAGTATGTGTGCCGCATGCGAAAAGTTAGCACCTGGGTAAGATACAACCTGAACCCTGTTGTCAGGGATTCTGGGTAGACGCGCCAGATTGGAATCTCCGATGATGAGGATTGGTCTCCTAGTTGTGAGGTGCCATCTGATATATTTTTGATCGTAGTGTTTTTGGGAGGTGAACATGGGGACTTGGAGAATAGGCAAGTTTGGTTGATTGGTGTTCGTTGTGGGTGGTGGGGTTGGTTTTGGGGGGGCCATTGGTGGGATGGGTGGGAGTGGTGTTTGGAGAGAGTAGTCTGTGACAAATTGTTGGCAGGGGTTTAGGTTCGAATTCTTAGTTCGTTTGTTTGGTGGTTCTGTGACGTCGTTGTGTCGGGAAGGTTGATGATGCTGATGGTGGGTGATAGGGGTGGGGGGGCATTATTCTCGGGAAACAGTTGTCTAGAGACTTCGAGTAGGATTGATGGTGAGTTTGGGGCGGAAGGTGATGGGTTATGGTAGAGGACCTGGGGTGGGGAGGGTTCTATAGTGAGCTCCATGTTGGAGTGGATAACTAAGTTGGGGTGAGGGTTAGTGTGGGGAGAGGAGGAAGTCGGGTTTGGAACCGTGGTTTTAGTGGGCGGTTTTGGGTCAGATTTGGTAGGTGTTTTGGGTGGGGTGGGATTGGGTTTGGGAGTACTTGGAGGATTATCGGTCTGGGATTGGACGTTGTTGGGTGTTTTATTTTGTGGGTTTTCAGGTGGGTTCATAATGTTGTTGAGCATGATGGTGGCTGCTTCGATTGATTTTTCATTTATGGCGGGTATTTGTTGGCGGGCTCTACGAGTGGCTACGAGTATTGCTCTTTTCCAGTCAGGTGTGTAAAGGGACATGATGGTATTGGAGGTTTGTTCTTGGAGGCGGAGGTAGTGTTCCTTTAATAGGTTGATTGTGGCAGTGGACCAGGCTTTGGCATTGTGATGAGCACATAGGGTCGTTTCCTCCAGCGGGTGGAAGGGTTTGACCATGCGTATAAGATAGTTCTCTATTTCTTGGAGGAAGGACGGTGTTGGATCAGAGGGGTTTTGGGGTAAAATGTTGTGTTTATGGTGGGCGATTATGAATTGCACCAGAGTGCGGACGAGTATTTGGAAGTCGTTCATTGTCAAATCTTCTTTTTCTTCTTATTCTTCTTCAGTCGATTTTCTAAACCTGTTGGAGGAGGGGGTAAAGGGGAAGAGGGAGAGAATTGTAAAAATAAATTTAGTATTTTATATCATAATTAAGTCATAGGAAAAGGGATAAAATAGTAGATAATAAAATATAAAAAAATATAAAATATAAAAATTTTTTTTTTGTTTAAAAAAATAATAATAATTTTTAATATTATAAAAAGTTTATGGGGATAAAAAAATAAGAAAATGAAATTAGAAATAGTAAATAAGTTAAATAAATTTAAGTAATATGTAAGTGTTTTAACTTTTAAATTTCTTTAGTTAATTGAGTCATAATGTTTTAACAATGAACTGTTTACAGTTTTTCATTGTTTCTGAACTAGATCACAGAGATTACAGTGTTATATCAAACTTAGTTTTAAATAGAGAAAGAGACAGAGAGACAGAGGGTGAAAAATGGTCATAGTGTAAATATAGTGGGTTTGTACGGAAGGAACTAGTCCGAGGCACTGGCAGGGTTAGGTGTAGTAGTGAAATACACAATGTATCCCCCTTTCTGGCCGACGCCAGATTGGTTTAATAGGATAACAAAGGCAAGGCGCGGGCCGACGCAGGTCAGTCCCATTCCGACTCCCATTTACTTCTGAGCCATATTAGAGTAGAAAAGAGAGAGAGAAACGGAAGGGTGGGTCGAGAAGGGGAGGGGGAATCTAAAGAAGAGTCCAAGTGGTTGGAGTTGTTCTTCAATTTTGTTTCCACTTGGTTGTCCTTAGTTTCCGGGAATTTTTTGTGGAGTCCAAGAAAGGTCCATGTTCCTTGTGATCCAGTAGTGGGGGGTTGAGGGGGGATAAACACTTATGTATGTTTTGTATGATTTAATTAAAAATCAATTTTTAATAATTTTTTTTTTTTTTTTTTTTTTTTTTTTTTTTTTTTTTTTTTTTTTCTCTCTCTAATAGAAAGTAAATAGTAAGTAATAGTAAGTAAGTCATAGTAAAAATAGTAATTAATAGTAAGTTTAATTAAAATAGTAAATAAAGATATGGGTTAATTTTATTCTAGTGAGTTCTAGACAGAGCAGAGTTTTGTATGTCCTTCGTGAGAAGGGCTTTGTTGCAGGTCAGAGTACTCTGCGCAGTGAATAGTGACTTCCCCATGTATTGATCAATACCGTCCCAGGAAGCCTCCAAGCACACCTTTTAAACCTGAATCCCAAGCAAAGGAGCCAAAAACATGGACATGAGGTCACATGAATTGGTCCCCGCAGGGGAATGTGGAGGGTGCAAGGAAGTAACCAGGGTCCAGTGAGAGATCTGGAGGAGCTTCCTAAACACTAGCACGGACATCTCTAACTGCTCCGGACCTGCAGTAGGAAGACCAGTCCAGCTTGTAAGTGCATTCACCTCTGTGACAGAGAGTGAGCTACACCCCAACACTGCACGTGATCAACCAGCCACAGGACCGGCGTCTGTTTTTAAGAGAACGGGGACCTCGCGGTCCTCGAAGCTCCAACTGCGGAAAACTAGTCAGACTAGAATTCCGATTGATTCTCTGCAAAGTCTGTGCTCACTGGGACACGTCCTCAGTTGTGTGCCTTGATATCATTGAACGTTTCGACCACTTATCACAATACGTCCTCAATCAAGGGAGGTCCACCCGGAGGTAGCTATCCTCCGGGGCGTGTCCTTGTCAAGACTACTCTACACTACACTAGCCATTTCTCTTGGTTTTTAGATTCTGGTTTTTTGAGAGCAGTTGTTTTTTGAGAAGGATATCTATAAAGTTTTTTAAAATTTTTAAGTTTTAGATTTTTTGAAGATCTAGTTGGTTTGGTTCAAAGTAAAAAATTAAGTAAGTCAAATAAAATAAATAAAGTAAGGTTGAAGGAGTTGTCCTATGGTCCCGGTGCATCCTCGGCTCAGTTTCTAGGCATACTGAGGGATGTTAAAATTTGGAGGAAGGTGACAATTTGAAGGACGCCCAATTGAGTTTAAAGTTTGGTGGCAAAAGGATTTTTAAAGCGTGTGTGGTGCAAGATGGGCTGTTGTGTGAGCGAGGATAAGCCTCATAGAAGACTTGGCTACGTTTAAGGTTCTGATGCCTGAACCACCACACCCGTAGTGCTGCCCTAGAGTCGGGACACGGGGGCCGCATACGTTACCGCCTTGACCAGTAGTCTACAACTTGTTGGCACCGTTAGGTTTCTGTTGTCAAACCGGTCAAGGCTCGAGGATGTTGGTCTAGTTGGTTCTTCATCTCGGTTGGTTCCCCTCTTAGGAGAGGTCGGAACTGGCCACTGGAAGGTGGCTTCCTCCCGACCTCCCCAGAGGACTGAAAGAACAAGGCCAGCCGAGATGAACTCTGCCTCCTTGTTCTCCCATAGAACCTCCAGATTGGTCCCCCTCTGGGAGGGATCCAGGGTCGGCAACGCCGGAGCGGAGCTTTCCCCGGTCCTCCCAGAGGACTGGATAAGACAAGGCCAGCCGAGATGAACTCTGCCTCCTTGTCCCTCCAAAGGACCTCAAAGTGAGGAAAAAACCAACTCTCTGTGTTCCAATACACCGGTCAACCCCAGAGAGTGGAAAATAAAAATGGCGGCTCGTGAAAAGTGAATTTACCAAAAAAAATGGTCCAGAGGTAAATTTCAGGGCCTTGATTTGGTGGGAGGGTGTCTGGGTTTCTGCCCAGATCCTGTTTTGCTGGTCTTTTGGTTCTCACCTGTAAAAGGGGCGTGGCTTAGAGGTTTTGGGTAATAGCTGTTTTCTAAGTTATTTTAGATGGATTTAAAGTTATAATCTAGTGTGTTGTTATACTTTTTGATAAATGTTTAAGTAAGGGGGGAATTAAAAATGGTTTGTGGATTTTGAAATAAAAGGTTAATTATTTATTAGTGGTAGAACTGGGTTGATTTCGGTTTTTTTATGTTAATAATGTAATTACCCGTTTAAAAAAGAATTTATAAAGTGGTTTGTGGTTCCTGTGTTTGATTTATTAAGAGTTACTTTATAGCTGTGTTATTTTGTTTAGACCTGATGTTTTCTTTTGGAATTAAGATTTATGATTTGTTATTGTAAGAATATAAAGAATTTTACGAAAAAATATTCTTCTTATGTAAAGGAATTTTATTTTTTTGAGGTTGTTTTAAAAGTAGGGTTGGTAAATTAAATAAGTTTAGTAGCTAAAGGGAGAAAGGATTTGTAACATGATTTTGTGTTATATTGTTTTTTAATGGGGATTGAGTAGTAAAAAAGGAGGGGATAAGTTGTTTTTATTGAGAAATAATGTATATATTTATATTATGAAGGTTTTTGGGATCTAGAGTAAAAGTTAAAATTAGTTAGGTGGAGAGTTTAAAGTTAAGGAGAGTGAGTAAAGAGTCGTAGGAAGGAAGTTGGATAGGGAAATTTGATTTGTGTAGGAGTGGGTCAAAAGAGATGATATTAGAAGTGTTGTAAATAATTATGATTTTTTTTTAAAGAGAATTGTTTTTTTGTATCTTTGAAAGTTTGTAATCTTTTGTATTAGTAATAGTTTAGTTTGTAAAATTTAAGAGAGGTTCCTTGGGGTGGAGTTGTTTACATCTTATATGTTAATTAGTGTCTTTCCGCCGAGTAAATCTAAAGGAGGGCAGTGTGGTGGTCTCCGTGGGTCTCAACTTTGGACGCCATTTTATAAAACCTCTTTTTGGGTGTGTGTTGTTTACAGTCTTTGGTTTGTTAATTTGGGTTTTGCCAGTGGAGGGGTTTAAGTTGGATGTGTTTATTTTTAAATTATTTTTTATAAAGTAGTGTAATTTATCCAATGTTATAAAATTTAGATAGTGTGTCGGTACATGTAATTTCGATCTTAAAATTTTAGAATTTGTGAATAAGGAAAAAAGATGAGGGGGGATTTTCTTGGGGGAAAAAAAACATTTTTTATTGTATTATTTTGGATTAAAATGGCCATGAGTAGTAATTAAAGGTAAAAAATGTAAGATATGATAAAAAGATAGGGAAAATTAGATCTGAAATCAAAATAAGTAAAAATTTGTGTGGAAAGTGAAAAGTGAGAAGTAATAATAGTGTTTAATTAAAACTAGTATTTTTATTTTTATGTTTTTAGAGTTGTATCGTTGCTGTAAAGTTTAGTTGTATTTTAATTGTTTTAGTCAGTTAGGGAATAGAGATTTAAAAAATGGTTTGGAAGGTTTTTAGATTACTGTAGATAATGGTTTGTATTTTTGTGTCTGTAAAAGGTGGAGTTAAAGGGGATAAAAAAGTGGAAATAGGGTAGTGTAATGTAAAAAGAAAAATTAGAAAAATTAGAAAAAATTAGAAAGATTAGAAAAATAGATCTCGTATTCATTAAAGATTTGTAATGTATTCCATAAAGTTATAGTATTTAGTATTGTAAGTGGTGTTGAAAAAAGGAATTAAAAGAACTATTAGTGTTTGGAATATTTATAAATGAGTTTGTATGATTGGAGTATTTGATGGATTATTTTAATTTTATTCTGATACTGGTATTATAAGTGTATATTTTACAGAATTTATTTTTATAATTTATATTTCTTTTTAGGATGTGGTAGGGGAGTAAAGGAAGAATAAATATGTAATAAGTATTTTTTGGAAAAGCGGGGGGGTTTTTTATAGTAGTGTGGGTTGAACTTCTAAATTTGTTGGAGGAGGGGGTTAGGGTAAGAGGGAGAGAAATGTTATAATGTATGTAATAATGAATGAAGTTGGGGTTGAAGTGGAACCGTGATACAGGGGGTCGGGCTGAAGAGAGGGGAAGGGGTGCTTAAGTGTTTATGGGTTGTCAGACTCCATGTGGGCTCGGCATTGCCTAGTAGACCTGGGAGTCTGACCAGTTGTGAAAAATAAATTCTTATGTTTAGGTGGTGGGGGTAAAAAGTTTATTTATTAAGGGTTTATTTGGATAGTGTTTTTTGATGTAGAAGTAATATAATGTTAAATAAAGTGTTAGAGAGCGGTGGGGGAAAGTTTTTAGGAGACGTAAAGTATTAGGGAGGGGTAAAAGTAGGTTGAAGATAGGTGAGGGTTAGGTTTAGTGGAAAAGTAGGATGAGGGTATAGTTCGGAATGGGATGGGGTGGGGAAGAGGTTGGAGGAGAAGGATTAGGGTTAAGGTTAGATAAAGGTTAGGAAAAGGAAGTAAAAAGAGATGGGAGAGGTTAGGTTTAGTAAAGTAAGTTAGGGTAAGTTTTAGAAGTAGTCCAATAATTTGGCAGGGTAAGTATTAGGAAGGGATAAAGGTTTTTGAAGATAGGGAAGGGTTAAGTTTAGTAGAAAAAATAAGGTGAGGTATAGTTTAAAATGAGAAAGGGTTAAGGTTAGAAAATGTTAGGGTTAGGAAGTTTCCATGGGATAGGTTAGGTTTAGTTCCAGTAAAGTGTCTGGTTAAGTAGGGGAAAGTTTAGGAAAAGTTTTGTAGGTATTAGGAAGGGATAAATTTGGTTGAAAATAGGGAAGGGTTAGGGTTAGTAGAAAATTAAGGTGAGGGTATAGTTTAGAGTGGGGTCCGGTAGGATTTAGGAAAAGAATAGGTAAAGGTTTAGGGAGAAGTTTAGAAAAATAGTAGATGGGAGAGTTAGGTTTAGAGAAGGTTAGGAGGGAAATAGGGTATCCTGAGGGAGAGTAAGTTAGGTAGAAATGGAAAAATGGAGGGGTGGTTAAGTTTAGGAAATGAGATAGAATAAGGTATCTTGGGAAATGTGGGGTCATGTAAAAGTTCCATCCTGTGTCCGTTAATGGGGGTGGAAAAGTAATTATGGTAAAAAAAATTATAGAAAAATGTATATAAAAAAATATATATGTCAAAAAAATGAAAAACATAATATAAAAAAAGTTTTTATCAAAAATTAACTATATGATTTAGAATTAGGGTTAGGGTTAGGGTTAGGGTTAGGGTTAGGGTTAGGGTTAGGGTTAGGTATAAGGGATGAGTACCAAGTCCGGATCGGGGCTCAAACTACTTTCCCGATGGGCTAGCCGGGAGATAGACATGTCCCTAGTGAGTTTTCGTGGCGCTGAGCACGCTGGTGATGTCATTTCCGTGATTGGAGCAATGCATCATGGGAAAAAATACAAGCATTGTGGCTCATTGGAAGGCTATTGGAGTGACGTCATCCATATTTTGGCTACCCCCCCATTTCCGGGGGCGGGCTTTCCATAGATACCAGAATGGTGTCTCTACGTCACTCCTATCAAAAGTTATGGGCCAATGAAAATCGCCCCATAGGAATGCATGGAGTGAGAGGAGTGAAAATTTTCCTAAGTGTTTCCCATGTATGGGGGAGTGAGGAAACCCCTTGGGAGCACGAATTAGGTCATTTCCTGTGTCCCGTATGCGGGACCGGAAGTGGCCCCTAGCGCGGCCCCTGGGGGCCCGGGGGCCCCATGTTGGGCATCAATGGAAAGGTCTCGGTGAGACTAGTCCAGAGACACCCGAAGGGTCCCTGTGTGACGTAGCGTTCGGGAGATATCGCGAGAAATCGCTCTCCCATAGACTCCCATGTTAAACGGAGTGGGACCAGTAAAAATCCCCTAAGTGTTACAGGGTGCTATGTATGGGAGGGTCTTCCCCAGGAAACTTGACCAGCATACGTTTCAGACGATTCTGAACATGATTGGTCCCGACCGGAAGTAGTTTTTATAGCGCCCCCATGTGGTCATGTTGGGTATCTACAGAGAGGCCAGGACGAGACAAGTTCATAGACACTTGAACCAAGTCTGTGAGACTTTGCATTAGTGAGATATCGCGAGAAGAAGGGACTGGTTAAGGTTAGTAAAAATGACATGTCCAGGTGTTTGCAAGAAAAAAGCCAAGCATGTGAAAAGAGGGAAAAAGCATGCAAAAAGTCCCTCTGGGTTAGGTTGCAGATGGAAAGAGAGTCCTTCCTGGGTTAGGTTGCAGATGAGAAGAGAGTCCAGCAAGTACCTGGGTGTGGTTAAGTTTAGGCAAGAGTCCAGTGTCCAGCATGCGCCAGGGAGTGGTTAAGGTTAGTAAAAATGACATGTCCAGGTGTTTGCAAGAAAAAAGCCAAGCATGTGAAAAGAGGGAAAAAGCATGCAAAAAGTCCCTCTGGGTTAGGGTTAGGGTTAGGGTTAGGGTTAGGGTTAGGGTTAGGGTTAGGGTTAGGGTTAGGGTTAGGGTTAGGGTTAAAGAGTTAGTGTCCAGGGTGTGGGGTTAGGCAAGAGTCTGTGGTTAAGGGTTTAGGTTAAATGATTTGGTCAAAAATAAAGTCATTGGGTCAGGTATAGGTTAGGGTTAGGGTTAGGGTTAGGGTTAGGGTTAGGTATAAGGCAAAATGGGGGAATGTCCCCTGGGACATATGTGAATAAGTCCTTATAGGAACACCTTAGAGGCCTCAAACTAAGAAATGAGTATCGATCAGACAATTTTCCATCGACTGGGAGGGGCTTGATGACGTCACTTCCTTTGTCCATATCTCTGTCCCTGAAGTAGCTAGGCGGAAGTGGGTGGTGTCTATGGACAGGTCTCGGGGAGATGAGTCTTTGAGTAATTGACATCATGTGTCTGTGAAGTACCGTTCTCGAGATATCGCGAGATGTCCCTCTCCCATTGACTCCCATGTTAAATGGATGTCCCAGGCCGAAAATCGCCAAAGTGCCACAGGGTACTATGTATGGGGTGGGTTCCCCAGGAAACTTCACCAGAGCACGAATCAGGTGATTCTGGACATGATTGGTCCCCTCATCTTTGAGTGGTTTCCCTGACAGTGCCCCTGGAAATTAGGGTTTGAGGTTAGGGTTACCTTTCTGGGGCCATGTTTGGTGGGTCTACTTGAAGGTCTCGCTGAGACGGTCCATAGACACATCAACCATTATCCTAACCTTAACCGTTCGTGAGATATCGGTCAAAAGCGCATTTTGCGTGATTTAATTAAAGGGCAAATCTAATAACGGTGTGGGTTGTATTCATAGGTTCTTTGGAAACTTGAGTGGGCTAGACGATTCTGAACATGAAATCAAGTTTATCTGAAAGCTGTTGACTGGGTCATCCATGGGTATCAAGAGAGGCCCGAGTAGACAAGTTTCCCTGGACTCAAGTCTCTCAGGTCAGTGGGAATTCCCCAATTGTCAGATATCGCCAGAGAAGTGGTTTTGGTTAAGTGTTAGTAGGGACATGTCCAGGCATAGTGGACTTCCCCAGGAAACTTCAAATACAGGTTTCAGGTCATTCAAACA
>JARUPV020000254.1:5000-10000 GCA_030347415.2 Decapterus maruadsi | reverse complement strand
TTAGTGAAGTAAGGGTTCTCGAGATATCGGAATGTCCCTCTCCCATTGACTCCCATGTTAAATAAATGTCCACCCGGAGTGTTCTTCTAAGTGCCACAGGAATGTATGGGGTTAGGGACATGCTTGGGAAACTTCACGAGAGCACTTAGAATCAGGTGATTTGAACATGATTGGTCTTCAGTTTTGGGGGAAATTCAGTTCCCCTGGCAGGGAAGGAAATTGGAGGGGTTAAAATCCAAAATTTGTTGGGTATCAATGGAAAGGTCTGTGGAGACGAGTCCATAGAGACCGGAACCAAGTCTCTAGGTTATTCGTGAGATATCGCGAGATATGTCTCTCCCCCATTGACTTTCCGATTCAGAATTAAATGGATGGAAAGGGAAATCGCCAAAGTGCCACAGGGTATGTATGGGTGTATGGGGGACCCTCCCCAGGAAACTTCACCACTATATGTTTCAGGCGATTCTGCACCTGATTGGTCCCCGTGGGGAGTGATTTAGATGGTGGCCAAAGTTGGGTCATGTTGGGTATCACAGAAAGGTCTCGAGTAGACAAGTGCCTGGACTCGGGTGTCAGGTCAGTGAGACATTCCCCTGGTCAGATATCGCGAGAAGTGTTCCCAGGACTTGTTAAAAGTTCTGAAAATCGCCTAAGTGTTACAGGGTACTATGTATGGGATGGACTTCCCCAGGAAACTTCACCACTACATGTTTCAGACGATTCTGAACATGATTGGTCCCCGACCGGAAGTAGTTTTTATAGCGCCCCCTTGTGGTCATGTTGGGTATCTAGAGAGGCCAGGGTTAGACAAGTTAGGGTTAGTTGGTTTAGGTCTTGGGTTAGGGTTAGATTAGAGGAAGGGTTTTAGGGTTAGGGTTAAATTAGGGTTAGGTTAAATTAGGTAAAGTTAGGGTTAGGGTTAGGGTTAGGGTTAGGGTTAGGGTTAGGGTTAAAAAGTTAGGGTTAGGTCTTAGGGTTAAACTTTAGGGTTAGGGTTAGGGTTGACATGTCCAGGGTTAGGGTTAGGGTTAGGGTTAGGGTTAGGGTTAGGGTTAGGGTTAGGGTTAGGTTAGGGTTAGGGTTAGGGTTAGGGTTAGGGTTAGGGTTAGGGTTAGGGTTAGGGTTAGGGTTAGGGTTAGGGTTAGGGTTAGGGTTAGGGTTAGGGTTAGGGTTAGGGTTAGGGTTAGGGTTAGGGTTAGGGTTAGGGTTAGGGTTAGGGTTAGGGTTAGGGTTAGGGTTAGGGTTAGGGTTAGGGTTAGGGTTAGGGTTAGGGTTAGGGTTAGGGTTAGGGTTAGGGTTAGGGTTAGGAACAGGTATGTTAACCACGATTAGACAAAGGAGGATTAGACATTTTTGAATAACTTTTTTTCTGAGCGTGCTATCGAAAAACTAATGACACCCTACGTGTTCAGCAGGTCAAGACGCGTCGATTGGTACCGGGCCCGTCCTCCTACGACGTTCGGGGGCGGAGTTATGGCTCAAAAACGTCATTTTCCCATAGACTCCCATGTTAAATTCAAAGTATTTGTGGGAGTGTCCTAGAGACATGGGACCTGGACCTACCCCCCCATTTGTGGCCACGCCCGATCGATAGACACCGGAACCAAGTCTCTAGGCCACTCCCACCGGAAGTTATGGCCAATTTAAATTTCCCCATAGGAATGAATGGAGTGAAAATTTTCCTAAGTGTTTGAGTGTGTATGTATGGGTGGTCCCTCCCCAGGAAACTTCACCACTATACGTTTCAGGCGATTCTGCACCTGATTGGTCCCCGACCGGAAGTGATTTGGATGGTGGCCAAATTGGGTCATGTTGGGTATCCACAGAGAGGTCTCGAGTAGACAAGTGCCTGGACTCGGGTGTCAGGTCAGTGAGACATTCCCCTGGTCAGATATCGCGAGAAGTGTGTTTTTGGAAATAGTGAAAAATCGCCTAAGTGTTACAGGGTACTATGTATGGGATGGACTTCCCCAGGAAACTTCACCAGTACATGTTTCAGACGATTCTGAACATGATTGGTCCCCGACCGGAAGTAGTTTTTATAGCGCCCCCTTGTGGTCATGTTGGGTATCTACGGACAGGCCAGGACGAGACAAGTTCAGAGACACTTGAACCAAGTCTCTGTGACTTTACATTAATCAGAAATCGCGAGAAGAAGGGACTGGTTAAGGTTAGTAAAAATGACATGTCCAGGGTTAGAAAAGCATCTGTTAGGGACTGGTTAAGGTTAGTAAAAATGACATGTCCAGGGTTAGGGTTAGGGTTAGGGTTAGGGTTAGGGTTAGGGTTAGGGTTAGGGTTAGGGTTAGGGTTAGGGTTAGGGTTAGGGTTAGGGTTAGGGTTAGGGTTAGGGTTAGGGTTAGGGTTAGGGTTAGGGTTAGGGTTAGGGTTAGGGTTAGGGTTAGGGTTAGGGTTAGGGTTAGGGTTAGTGTTAGTGTTAGGGGTAGGGGTAGGGTTAGTGTTAGTGTTAGGGTTAGGGTTGAATTTAGGGTTAGGGTTAGGGTTAGGGTTATTAGACATTTTAAGGGTTAGGGTTGGGTTAGGGTTAAAAAAGGGTTAGGACACCCTACATTTCAGCAGGTTAAGTTAGGGCCCGAAGTCCTAGAAGAAAAGGGGAAAGGGTGGTTAGGTTAAAAAAACATTAGGGTTACTCCCAGTTAAGTTAAATCATGAGGGGTTCATGATTGGAGCAATGAGGTTAGGTTAAAAATAAATTTAGGGTTAGGGTTAGGGTTAGGGTTAGGGTTAAAATCTCTAGGGGTCATAGTAAGGGTTTAGGCCAGGTTAAATTTCCCCAAGGAAGGGTTAGGTTAGGGTTATTAGGTTAGTGGTTCCAGGGTGTTTGGGTTTGGGTTAGGGTTTGGGTTAGGGTTAGGGTTAGGGTTAGGGTTAGGGTTAGGGTTAGGGTTAATAAATTGGTTAGGGTTAGGGTTAGGAATTAGGTGATTTGGAAAATGGTTAAAATTAAAAATGGTCATGTTAGGGTATCCAGAGGGTTCGAGTAGACTTCTTAGGTTAGGTTCTTGTCAGGTCAATATGGGGAATTCTTCTGGTCAGGTGTATCCGTTAAAAGTGTTTTTAAATTTAGTTTAAAATTTTAGTTAAGTTTAGGGGTAATTGTAGGGAGGGGACTTAGGAAACTTCAGGGTTAGACGATTCTGAACATTAGATTGGTCCCCGGGAAGTTAGTTTTTAGGCCATTGGGTCATGTTGGGTATCTACGGACAGGCTTAGGGTTAGAGACAAGTTCAGAGAACTTGAACCAAGTCCCAATTGAGACTTTGCATTAGTGAGATATCGCCAGAAAGGTCTAGGTTAAGGTTAAAAAATTGAATTCCAGGTGTTAAAAGAAAGTCAGGGTTAAAAATTCCCCAGTTAGGGTTAGGGTTAGGGTTAGGGTAGGGTTAGGGTTAAAATAGGGTTAGGGTTTCACAAAGCACTCAGGGTATTCTTAACATGATTAGGTCCAGTATTAGGCCTTAGGGTTAGGGTTTTTAGGGTTAGGGTTAGGGTTAGGGTTAGGGTTAGGGGGTTAGGGTTAGGGTTAAGTTAGGGTTAGGGTTAGGGTTAGAGTTAGGGTTAGGTTAGGTTACAAGGAAAACTTTTTAGGGTTAGGGTTAATCTAGGTTTAGGTTAGGGTTAGGTAAAATTAAAATTTTAGTCCAAATGGATTCCCAGGGTAAGGGTCCCAAGTGGTTAGCCCTAAAGGAGGGTTAGGGTTAGGGTTAAGGTTAGGGTTAGGGTTAGAGTTCAAACTAAGAAATTAGTAAAGACAATTTTAAAGGGTTAGACGTTAGGTTATATTATAAATAAGTAGCTAGGCTAATTTAAAGGTGTCTAAGTTAATCTCGGGGAGATTAATCCTAATTGGTATCATGTGTGTCTAGGGTCAAGATAGACAAATTGGTTCCCATAGACTCCCATGTTAAATGGATGGTCCCTGTAGAAAATTAGTGTTTCCAAGGGTCTGGTTGGGGTGAGTTAGGTTAGGAAAATTCAGGGAAGTTAAAATCAATTTTTGAAAAAACTTCATTTTGAAAATCCCCTTGGGTCAGTGTTAAGGGTCCTAGTGTGAGATATCCGGTTAGTTTAGTCCCAGGAAAATCGGGTTAGGTACTATTAGGGAAGGCCCCCCAGGAAACTACCACTTACTTTTCAGATTCTGCACCTTGGTCAGTATCTTCAGGGTTAGTTAGGTTATTGGTTCTTTGGTGTTGAATCATGAGAGTTGAGGGTTAGGGTTCTGAAAATGATTGGTCAGTTTAGGGTTAGGGTTAGGGAATTCCCAAATAGGTTATCTAGGGAGAAGGTTAGGGTTATGGTTAAAAGGCACAGGTTAGGTTATTAGGGTTAGGGTTAAAGGTTGTCTAATAACGGGTTAGGTTTAGGGTTAGGGTTATACTTTAGGGTTGGGTTAGGGTTAGGATTAGGGTTAGGGTTAGGGTTAGGGTTAGGGTTAGGGTTAGGGTTAGGGTTAGGGTTAGGGTTAGGGTTAGGGTTAGGGTTAGGGTTAGGGTTAGGGTTAGGGTTAGGGTTAGGGTTAGGGTTAGGGTTAGGGTTAGGGTTAGGGTTAGGGTTAGGGTTAGGGTTAGGGTTAGGGTTAGGGTTAGGGGGTAGGGTTAGGGTTAGGGTTAGGGTTAGGGTTAGGGTTAGGGTTAGGGTTAGGGGTAGGGTTAGGGTTAGGGGTGAGGGTGGGGTTGGGGTTTTGGGTTAGGGTTAGGGTTAGGGTTAGGGTTAGGGTTAGGGTTAGGGTTAGGGTTAGGGTTAGGGTTAGGGTTAGGGTTAGATGATTAATAGGATAATTGACATTTTGAAAATCGCGTCTCATTTTTCTGAGAGCATCTGAGATGACTTCGGCTACCCCCCCATTATCGGCCAAGCCCTTTAAATTGAGCCCGGTCCCAAGTCTCTAGATTCGGGGGCTAAGTTATGGGTAAAAACGCTATTTTTCCCAGGACTTTTTTCTGAACATGATTGGGCTCATTTTTTTCCTTAAGTGC